>JAOPHQ010000926.1:82500-92930 GCA_030340625.1 Merluccius polli
GGGGGTAACAAGCTGGTCGGGGCGCCCCGGTATCATGTCCGGATCAGCTCACATGCTTCGTCGCGACAGGACCGCGGTGAGGATAAACATATACAAAACATATGTGCACGTCACACAGCGACGCCGAGCGCGAGGAGAGAGGAGACACAGATCGTCAGCCCAAGGGAGGAAGGAAGTATGAGGGAAGGAAGGAATGGTGTTGTAAAAAAAAAAACCAGAGAGAGCAACTCCAGAGCAAGCTAGCCGTTAGCGTGTTTGAAATGAGAGTAAATGAAGGACTCCCAGCAGCCTATTTAGATCGCAGGAGGAGGACTCAGGCGGGGAGGTCAAGGTCAGATGTCAAGACCGACACGCAGCGAGTCCAAGTGCCATCTGATGTCTAAACATACTTGTGGCACACCGCTACAAAACTAGCCAACATGGTGGACGTCTAAACTGCCTTCTGGGGTAATTTACCCTCGGCAGTATGAAACTGAACCTTGATCGTTGTGTCTCCCGCTGGCTTCTGATTGGCTGTTTAAACTCCATCCACAGTGATTACACGCCGCTGCCGCTCGATTTCCTCTCTGCCCGATTGCGCCTCGCATGTAAAAATAGACGTGTGTGTCAGCGACGCCAGCGCCGCTGCCCCGGGACATGCCTCATTGGATGCTAACTCTTTTGTTAAACAGCGCGGTTTCAGTTCAGTCCAGAGCGGCGCGAGATGACTAGCGCATAGACCACAGGGAAAATATCCATGTGTCAACCATTGACGTGCAAAGCAGAAAATAGCAGTAGGCCTTTATTCTCATATTTTAGATACATCACCTTATATTTGCTGTCAAAAGTATCAAAATGAATCAGCATTTTGTTGGGTTTGTTGAGACACTGATCAGAAGACTATAATAGACTAATACTGGATCCTAAAGCCAAGGTCCCGCTACAGCATGTTGAAACGTATTAACGTAACGTATCAACCCCTTATACAGCACAGTTCAAAGGTCATGTCATGGCTATTTGTTGTTATTTTTTACCAACTGCCAGGAACTGGCAGCAACTGCGCACAGCTAGCATGCCGATAGCATCCAAACCGAGCGTCTGGTCGGATGGCTTTGAAACACAACAGGGTAGGCAGGGAGGGAGGGAATTACGATCCAGCAGTAATAGGTATCCCATATCAAAGACACAGCGTTTAAACTGGTGGGCTTTGGATGCGCCTGTTTGTATTTATTGTTTTAAGTGGAGCTTAATGCACGAGGAGGTGATATGAACACAAACAAACGCCTTTCAACACCACTGGGCTTTCTGTGACATCAAATATGTCTATTAAACAACCTCTTGACAAACCAGACCCATTCATCTCTCTGCTGTGCCAAGCTCTGGCTTTCTGTGTGTGTGTGTGTGTGTGTGTGTGTGTGTGTGTGTCTGTGTGCGTATGTGTGTGTGTGTGTGTGTGTGTGTGTGTGTGTCTGTGTCTGTGTGCATATGTGTGTGTGTGTGTGTGTGTGTGTGTCTGTGTCTGTGTGCATATGTGTGTGTGTGTGTGTGTGTGTGTCAGCAGTGAGTTTTCATTCCAGTTATTTAAATGTAGGAGACAATTTCAAATGAGCATTAGCTATTTTTAACTGCTCTTTAGAAGCCATTTTCAAAGCGATTTCTCTTTTTCTTCAAGTCAGCCCAAAATCTCCTCAACTCCCTCCTCAACAGAACATAACAAGAAGAGAATCTCTCCAGAAAACAGTCCTAATAAAAAACCAAATGTCCTCTTTTCCAAAAGAATGGCCAACAAATCAGCCATGAACAATAGTAGTTTGTTATTTTTGGGATGTTTGGTGATTTTACCTGGAAGAATAGAACTACTGTCTCATCATGTTGACAGCTCAAGAGTTTCTCTGAGCATTGCGACTGAAAGCGCCGCCATCTTGTGTGAAACAACAACCAAACGGCCCCAGAAATCAAAGTTGGCCTCAAACCCCCTCTCGTGTTCGGCTCCGTCACTCTCGCCGCCTCTCCCAAACAATAATAATCACTTTCCCCTTCCCTGTTCGTGTAAAACATGGCGTTGGGCTTTGATTGGGCTGTTTAAATGATTAGCACGCCGCCGCCGTGCGCCCGGTCGCCAGGGGAGACCGGGTGCATGGAGCCCCCGCAGAGCCCACCGACATCCACGAAGGCAAGGGGGAGGGAGAGGGTGTGAGGGAGGGAGAGGGTGTGGGGGACCCCTGTCACATCACGAAACAACGCAGCCCGGTAATGGTCTGTCTCACACACACACACACACACACACATATTTTTGTCTAGGATGGGTTTTGTCAACAGGCCAAGCTCTTCTTCTTCTTCCATTTCAAACACATCAACTTTATCGGTATGTTGTGTTGTCATCGCTCGCCTCCCTGCATCCGTTCTAATTAGAGACTCATGGATTTGCTACTCATGAGATTCTGTTTTGTAGGACTTGGTGCAAAACACACCTCTACCTCCGCCTGGATGACCGCTGTCAGGTGTGACCACCACCAGAGCTGTGACACCCTGTCCAAGGAGACCATGGCACGTCTCCTAGACCCCGACTGGGTCAGTCAGGGAAACAGTGGAGCAACGCACAACAGAACAGGAGCGATGTTAGTGTTCCTCCCTGCTGCTGGTCCACACAACAAGCACAACTGCAACTATTGTAATTCTTTACATGAGCCAGGGGCCCTACCTGAGCCAGGGGTCTCCATATCAGGTTTGGCCCCTGTATCAGATCGGGTCAAGTTTCAAAAAACTTGAAACATGAACTTGTAACTTGACCCTGCCTGGTTCAGGGGCCAAACCTGATCCATTGGAGTCACACCTTGGTTCGCCACGAGGCGTATTGCCTACTTGGTTGGCACTAGCAGGTTGAGGCACCACCACATGCTACTGGTCTCTACCAGTCATCCTGTTCACCCTCAGGGATGTTCTGCAGGTAAATCATACATTTAATGAGGATGAAAACACCTGCGAATACGATATGCTATTTATTGTTGTGCTGTGTTGTGAGCCAGGTGGTGTGGTGGCACAACAAGGTGAATGGCGTGAGTCACACTGAAGGGGTCCTGGAGGTCAGGCTCACACACACACACACACACACACACATTTTTTTCAAAACTAAATATAGTTTGACGTACATTTTAAATGTCTTACATTACAGCAAAGTAGATTAGTTTAAAATGAACCGAATTTAATACAAACATTTGTATAGCTAATAATGAGAAGAATCCACCAGATTGTCCAGTTTAAAAATAGTCAGATAGGCTACCATAATTTAACTGATAACATTAAGCACTAACATGGTAAATCCTTACATTTAAACACTACGGTCACTCAAATAATTATACAGGCATGACAATTACAAATAGAGATAGGCTATATTAGATAGGCTATATTTTAACAGTTACCTCTCTATAAACCCCTGTCTGTCTTTTGTACACAATATTAGCTATGAAAAGTGTGTTTAATGTATCGATAAAACTATATACACATTATATGTTGATTTAATTATACTAATCCTGTATGTGGTTTATAGCTTTACTCTAAACTATAGTACCCTGCATTGTGCTAATGCTTTATCATTTCCATAAAGATTTAGATTTTAGAAATTAAGTCTTAAAAAACAATGAAGCAGCCAGAAGCTTGGTTGTTTCTGTCGTTGTACACGCAAATGCGCAAAATGTGCCCTAAAAATGTTTTCTTGCTTGTAGCGCCGATTTAAAGATTCATGAGTTTGTTGTACTCTTCTGCCACCTAGTGGCCGTTGCGGATAACTCATGTTTCTATAAAGGGACTGTATGTAGCCTAGTTCCTTTCAAGCATCAAAATATCATGATTTCCCTTTGACAGATTCTCTCCCATCAGCCTGCCAGGCAAACTTAAATTAAATAAACCATACCTTCAACTGCCTCTATGACATCCCTATATGCTTTTACCCATTACTATTTCTTTAAGCCTTTCTTTGTCAGTGTCCTGACAGTTAATACCCTTTAATAACTGAGACAATTAACTCCCCTTGCAGGAGCTAGGTAAAGAAGAGGGGGAAGACGAGGTGTATTCCTGAGGAAAGGAAGGAAGGACGAGATGTCTGTTTACAGGCGTCATCATTAAAGTGACAGCCCACACTAGCCCTGTGGCCTAATTTGCATAATTGAATAAAGTTAGTTGCTAAAGCCACTGGTTTCTGTCTTTCTTTCTTTCTCTCTCTCTCTCTCTCTCTCTCTCTCTCTCTCTCTCTCTCTCTCTCTCTCTCTGTGGACTCTAGAGAGGCAGCCCCCCCCCCCCTCTTCCTGATAACCACGTCATCATTAAGACCCTTAGCCCAGCACATAACAAAGAGTTAGCTCATTACTGACAAAAATATCTCTTTGCTAATGTGTCCCCCCCCCCCCCCCCCCCCCCCCCCCCCCCCATTTCCTTCTAATCTGCCTTGGCATGGAAGGAGTTCATTTTTCAAGAGGATAACACACACACACACACACACACACACACACTCACAAACACACACACACACACATATCCACACACACACACACACACACACACACACACACACACTTTCTGAAACAGTAAGAAACGGAGAGAAAAAGGAGAGAAGATAGAAAAATAAAAGGGTAAACAGTTGTGGAGGCGACATCATGGTCACGGCGACACACACGCACCGAGCCAGAAGAAGAAGAGAAGAAGAAGTAGAGCCTTTCTTCCTCGCTGTACTGGTGCTGACATCAGTCACACATTTGCCATGTGTCCCGTGTAAAGGTGTGTGTGTGTGTGTGTGTGTGTGTGTGTGTGTGTGTGTGTGTGTGTGTGTGTGTGTGTGTGTGTGTGTGTGTGTGTGTGTGTGTGTGTGTGTAGGAATACAAGATATTGCTGTTGTTGTTCAGGTAGTCCCTGCAGGTTGCATGCCGGGTGTTCATGCCTGAGAAGGGGAGCAAGTGACTGATCTATCCACAGGGCACACACACATGCATGGTCTGGTGGTAACCGACAAACACCTCACTTTGGTTTCAGAGTGTGTGTTGTTGCAGACTGTGTGTTGTTTCTGTGTGCCCTACAAGACAGTGTGTGTATGTGTGTGTCGACATACATTCTCCAGAGTTACAGTATGAACATCTCTCTTGGCTTCCATGTGTGTGAGCCGCTCAGCAGCTCTAGTCTCTATTGTGTATTTACACATGCCTGTTTGTCTGTTGGCTCTGTGTGCTGTTGTACTGTTGTACTGTTGTACTGTCATACTGTCGTAATATTGTTGTACTGTTGTGCTGTTGTACTGTTGTGCTGTTGTGCTGTTGTGCTGTTGTACTGTTGTACTGTTGTGCTGTTGTACTGTTGTACTGTTGTACTGTTGTGCTGTTGTGCTGTTGTGCTGTTGTGCTGTTGTACTGTTGTGCTGTTGTGCTGTTGTACTGTTGTACTGTTGTACTGTTGTACTTTTGTACTGTTGTGCTGTTGTACTGTTGTACTGTTGTACTGTTGTGCTGTTGTACTGTTGTGCTGTTGTGCTGTTGTACCGTTGTACCGTTGTCCTGTTGTGCTGTTGTACTGTTGTACTGTTGTACTGTTGTACTGTTGTGCTGTTGTACTGTTGTGCTGTTGTGCTGTTGTACTGTTGTACTGTTGTACTTTTGTACTGTTGTGCTGTTGTACTGTTGTGCTGTTGTACTGTTGTGCTGTTCCAGGCACCTAGCACACATTTACATTTAGTCATTTTATTAGGCAGATGCTTTTATCCAAAACAACGTATTTAAGTAAGGCTGAGAACTGAAAAAAGCAAAAGCAAAGCATCCAATCAAAATTGGAGTAGTTGCTGCGTGGTGTCAACACACTGGACATATGACTCACTAAAGGAATCAGAAAAATACAAGGTTACTCATTTGTATCTTTTATTTATATTTTGTTATAAGAGGTAGTGAAAAAAGAAGCCAGTACAGTACAAAAGATATATCACATTTCTAATCAGCAAAAGTCTCTCTCTCACACACACACACACACACACACACACACACACACACACACACACACACACACACACACACACACACACACACACACACACACACACACACACACACACACACACACACACACACTATGTGTACTATCCTTTACCTTTAATACACACACAGACAGTGTACTAATGTGTTGACTACATATGGCCAATTAAAGGATTCTGCTTAACGAGGATAGTGAGCCTAAAGCCATTTTCTTTTACCGCGTTAACACACGGTTCCAGCATGCCGTTCAGATGAGCAACGGCAGCTGTGACCCGCTGGCCCTGCAGGAGTGTGTGTGTGTGTGTGTGTGTCCTGGCGCGGCGACGTGCCATATTTTGGTCCCTCCCCAACATCGTCCATCACAGCGCTGACCAGAGGAAATGCAGCTGACAGGAGCGTTCCCCCGGCAACCGCCTAATCTGTTCCTTCCAACGTCTGTTCAGTAGAAAACTACCTTAAAGAAATACCCTGATGTCAAAATAAAAGTAGCTTAAAGCAGCACTAAAGGAAAAGAAGCAGTGGTTTGACCTGAAGATTGAGAACATGTTGTGGGAGTGGGATTTAAATGGCAGTTAGGTTGATTAGTCAAAAGAAAAAAAAGTTTATAGACAGTTTACGGGACAAATGAGGGATCGGCGCAGAGAGAAAAAGAGAGGGAGAGAGGGGAAGGGGGAGTATACTATCTTCCTCTCTCTGTAGAGCTAGTGTTGGCCCCCTGCCAAAAATGAGCTTGACTTTACAGTTGTTGCAATCAACAAATTCTTTGGGCTAAAGGAATAAAAGGTCAAGTAAAGAGGAGAGGCCACTGGGGGACATCAAGAAAAACCATCAGCAGGAAACGCTCAGTAAATACCAGATTCTGACGAGAATGTGGAAAAACAATTACAGCAAAGATGTCGTATAATTCACAGCAATACATTTCAAACTCAGGAAACGTCTTACCATACATCTATTACATGTTAGTGGACAAAATATATAAAACACTAGTGATCGATTGTATCTGTTTTAAATGATTACAGACATCCCTTTCCATAGTAAACATATTTATAATGTGGTATACATGTGTGTTTGGTCGTGATGGGTCATGTTTGTTTTAAGGGTCTTTTAGACGTGTAATAAAACACATTCTGGCTTGTAAGAAATGTAAATGTAAATGTAAATATCAATGTTTACATTAACACTAGTACTGGTCCTTAATGAATTACTGGCTACAAGAGCCAGATCTGGAACCACACACACACACACACACACACACACACACACACACTTCCTCGCGCTCCTCTCTACTCCCACTGTGGTCAACACTAACAACACCTTGTCCAGTACCATCACAAACCCAAACCCACTCCTCTCACGCTTCAACTTTTCTGTTTAATTTTGATTGACGGGTTCACCAGACATACAGCGACCAGATCAGGACCCCTGCACCCTCCGACCTAACCCCCCCCCCCCCCCCCCCTCCTCTCGACCTTCTCAGACAGCCAATGGAGATCCGGCGTCCAGGGGTTGGGGTCTGGCTGCTCAGCGTCTCCCTCCCTCCAGATATGATCTGGTCATTTGGCTGCTGGCTGCCGCCTCACTCCCCCTGGAGGAGGCCTAATCTGGCCGGCTGATAACACTGTTTACCTCTGCCTGGCTCAACACGCCCCTCCCCCACCCTTACCTCCACCCCAGCTCTCATCACTGTGTGTGTGTGTGTGTGTGTGTGTGTGTGTGTGTGTGTGTGTGTGTGTGTGTGTGTGTGTGTGTGTGTGTGTGTGTGTGTGTGTGTGTGTGTGTGTGTGTGTGTGTGCAAGCGTGTTTGTGTGCTATGACAAGGCCATTGCTCTGAGCTATTCTTGTCACCATGGAAAACAACAACAACATTGATAAAAGACCAAAGCTAGTATTCCATCGTTGCCAGCAAATAGGTCAACACAAACACACTATAATTATATTAACACAAACATTCATTCATTATAAAAGGAATACTACTCCATAAGTGGAGTGTCTAAAACAGTTAGTAAAACCCTATAGTAATCTGTGATGTTTCATTCTTTCATTCTTTCCAGCACAACATCCATGTAGGTGCTGGACAATAAAACGCCTTATAACGCCGTCGTCTGTGGTGAACACAACTGGTTTTAACTCTAACAGCGTTCTGCTACCAAGCCAGCGGAGCAGGGAACTAAAGAGTGTGTTTCCACTGTGTACACGCCAGCACATCTGCCAACACATCTGGCGCTGGAGCGCGGCCAACGAGAGGAGTACTTGGTGAACAATATGCACTGGAGTATACAAACACAGCTCCCCGGGAAACGCTTCTCCCTCCGTCCGCCCCAAACCTCGACACCGACCGCACGGACACTAAAAGCTCCCCCCGCTAACTGAACTCAGATGGCCTGTGATTGGCTGGGGGTGCGAGCGGCCATGCAGCGTGTTCTTCATCGGTGACCGCGCTGCTGGAACATCTGTAAGCTGTTTGCGGACGGCGGCCAAGAGGAAAACATTTACCTAACATAATACTAATTCATATGGTCGCCCTGCGTCGGCACTTCATAAACACACGCTCACATATGGAGCTGCGTTGTCAAGGTGTCCGGGGGGGGAGAGAGAGGGAGAGAGAGGGAGAGGGAGAGAGAGAGAGACCCGGGGGCTGGGGGTGTGTTGGCCAGGACTGACCCAACCAGTTGTTCACACACATCATCATCATCGTCCTTATCACCATCATCCTTATCCTTATCCTTATCATCGTCATCATCATCATCATCATCATCATCATCATCATCATCATCATCATCATCATCATCATCATCATCATCATCATCATCAACATTATCATCATCATCATTGAGAGAGAGAGAGAGAGAGAGAGAGAGAGAGAGAGAGAGAGACAGAGAGAGAGAGACAGAGAGAGAGAGAGAGACAGAGACAGAGACAGAGACAGAGAGAGAGTCGCACACCTTTTCTTTGAGATTGAGGTTGAGATACACACAAATTAAATCATCTGAAGCTTTATAGTATGCAGTAACACTTTTAGATTAAATAAATGATAATTAATAATAATAAATATCCCGAAACAAATATATAAAAATGTATTGCGCCAAGCTAACAAAATGTATTATTATCATTATTATTATTATTATTATTATTATTATTATTATTATTATTATTATTATTACTGTTATTATAACAAATGGCGTATGAAATACATGTCGACACATTAAAACATCCTCAGCTCAGAAAGAAAGAAAGAAATGAAAGCAGAAATGTCCCCAGCGTTTCTGTCCCAGTATAGGAACCACAGCCTATACAAGTGGGCAGAGTACATATGTTTGTCTCCCATTTAAAAAGCCATTACTGTAAAACAAAACGACCCCCACCAGTTTCACTTGCACATGGGAGGCCAGACGGGACTTTCAGGCTAGCGCAGCAACACCATCCAGCTAATGGCCGTTGCTCACACTCTCCTCTTAGCACGCCTAACACACGCCTTTCATGTTGCAGAGATGAGCGCGTGTATCTCTCTTTGGGATGGCTGTCCTAGATTTAAAAGCTTGTCAGATGAAACTACCCCTTTATTTTTTCCATAAACCAGTTTTCTTTTCTTTCTTTCTTTCTTTCTTTTTGTTGTGTCTTCCACTGGGGAATTCGACTGGAGATGCGACGGATTGAGGCGCAGAATGTCCACAGCTGGGAGTTGAAATGCGCTGTTCCTTCATCTGGGGCCCGACGCATCTTTTGTTGCGAAGCCTGCATGTTGTTGTTGAACGACCGAACCCCCTCCGAAAGCTGCTTCGCGTTACACAAGAACTAGCGAACAAGCCATGCTGATTTAGTTGCAGGTAATGGACAATATGGCCACTCTGTTAAGTGAAACAGCACTCGCACCATCAAACAATAAAACATAATAGTAATGGCCGCCGGTATAATAGTACAATCAGGCAGAGCACCAAGTCTCTCATACTAAACTCAACTGCATGGTACTGAATGTCTCTCCAACACTAAACAACAGAGCCTGTGTGGAGCCATACACCTTGTGAGGCCCTCGGCGAGGTCGGCAGTTTGTCAGGACAGGAAGTAGTGAGGCCACCTGCTCTCACTAGCTTGTTCACCGCTTGTATCCCAACGCCGCTAGGAACGCTTAATTGGCCGGTTGGAAACCGAACTGGTGAAGTATAGGGACTAGGGAGAAAGTGTAGGGACTAGGGAGAAAGTATAGGGACTAGGGAGAAAGTATAGGGACTAGGGACTAGGGAGAAAGTATAGGGACTAGGGGAGAAAGTATAGGGGACTAGGGACTAGGGAGAAAGTATAGGGACTAAGGGCTAGGGAGAAAGTATAGGGACTAGGGGACTAGGGAGAAAGTATAGGGGACTAGGAGAAAGTATAGGGACTAGGGGAGAAAGTATAGGGACGAGGGGACTAGGGGAGAAAGTAGAGGGACTAGGGACTAGGGAGAAAGTA
>JAOPHQ010000927.1:0-82500 GCA_030340625.1 Merluccius polli
TATAGGGGAGGGCCGCGCTGTTATTGTTGCGGCACACTTTAGGGCCAGACGACTCGGAAGTTGTAAAAGGGGGCGGGGCTTCCCTCGACCACGCGCCGCCCGCGGCCTCCGAGGAACGCATCGGTTCAACGGGGGAAGGGCGAGGGACCGGGAGCGAGTCGATCCGATCAATCACATCGATCGATCGATCCGACTTGCGTGTTACCGCCACGTCCCTCGTTCCCTTCTTCGAGGCGCTGCGGGTGTAAAAGCGCGGAAGACGTTTTCGTGGAAGACGCCTACTAGCAGGACTTTAAATCCGGCCTCCGCATCCTCAGGGTCTAATGGACGGAGAGAGACGGCGGTCCAATGTAAGGGGAGGTCAAGCTCACCTCTGCGACTCTATTAAAAGAACGGCGACTTTTAATATCTTCGAATGTACTGTATGTTTTTTTATTTTATAACTACGAGAGTTGTGCGCTTTTATAGCCGTTTAGATACGCCGTGCGGCAAAAACCAATATTTTGACGGGACTTTTTAAACCGCGGCGTCTCTGGGAAACACTAAAAACGATTCAAATGGAGGCCTATACAGGGAATGACTCCAGTGGCCGGCCGCCGTTCCAAACCGTACAAAACACCGTTCAGCGACACGCGTGTTGCTGACCACGTCCCGGAGAAAACACGGATGGGCCTTAGGAGGAAAACCAGACATCGCCCTTCGGAGGAAAACCTTGTGGCGGTTCTTGTGGCCGTTGGTGAACTCGCACAGATGAAGACGAGCGGGAAGATAATATTCTGGCTACTACAGCAGATTAAAAAGAGAGAGAGAGAGAGAAAGAGAGAGAGAGAGAGAGAGAGAGAGAGAGACATCTGACCCCCAAGCGCGAGGAGCTGTAACCCAAGATACGATCTTTGTGTGCTGCTGTGGGGGGCAAACAAAGAGCAGATAGGCGCAGGGGGCCATCTGCCACCGTAAACAGGTGGGCACTTAAGAAGACAACTGTTTAAAAAGGGAGAGAGCTCCGGCGGCAGCAGCAGCAGCAGCTACTGTGGAGCGAAACACACACACACACACACACACACACACACGACGCGGCCAAGTGCCCCCCCCCCCCCCCCCCAACGAGCTCAGATTGACGTTACGCCGTTGTGGACGGACAAATGGAGACATCTGACCGCAATGTCACAGGAAGACGATCGTCCGCAGCGGAGAACACGTCCGTATGTAAGAGCTAGAGGCTCAGAGAATAATAATAATAATAATAATAATAATAATAATATTATATAATAAAAGTTTCCATTGTGTTTTCTTGTGTACGTTATTGTGCTTGATGGCCCCGTTAGGCCGGACGATTGTACGTAATGTACCCGAGCCAATAAAGCTTTCTGAAACCGAAACACAAAAGAGAGAGACAGTAAAGAAAGAAAGAAAAAAACCACAAAATTTCCCGAGTAAAGTTTCCAAACTGCTGTTTTACTCGATCTGGCAAAAGAGAGATAGTAGAACGATAGGGGAGAAGATTTTAGTACCACCCTCGACTAATCGCATCCAGTTACATTTAGCTAACCCTTTATTTTCACATAAAGTGCGCGCTTCATGACGAGCTTAATTTCATTGTGGAAATTATCATAAATCACGTATAGAATCATAAAACACGCAATCATGTACAAAAATAGGCATCCATGCACACAACAATGCAAAACAAAAAAGACAAATCAAACAAATACAAAAATCGCCAAAAAGGGCTGAAATGCAGTCTGTCTGTTGCTCTCCATAGAACTGACAGTGTTTACATTGAAAACACAGCTCTATAGAGCTGCTGTCTGTTGCTCTCCATAGAACTGACAGTATTTACATTGAAAACACAGCTCTATAGAGCTGCTGTCTGTTGCTCTCTATAGAACTGACAGTGTTTACATTGAAAACACAGCTCTATAGAGCTGCTGCCTGTTGCTCTATAGAACTGACAGTATTTTACATTGAAAACACAGCTCTATAGAGCTGCTGTCTGTTGCTCTATAGAACTGACAGTATTTACATTGAAAACACAGCTCTATAGAGCTGCTGCCTGTTGCTCTATAGAACTGACAGTATTTTACATTGAAAACACAGCTCTATAGAGCTGCTGTCTGTTGCTCTATAGAACTGACAGTATTTACATTGAAAACACAGCTCTATAGAGCTGCTGTCTGTTGCTCTATAGAACTGACAGTACTTACATTGAAAACACAGCTCTATAGAGCTGCTGTCTGTTGCTCTCTATAGAACTGACAGTTTACATTGAAAACACAGCTCTATAGAGCTGCTGTCTGTTGCTCCCTATAGAACTGACAGTGTTTACATTGAAAACACAGCTCTATAGAGCTGCTGTCTGTTGATCTCTATAGAACTGACAGTGTTTACATTGAAAACAGCTCTATAGAGCTGTCCGTTGCTCTCTATAGAACTGACAGTGTTTACATTGAAAACACAGCTCTATAGAGCTGCTGTCTGTTGCTCTCTATAGAACTGACAGTACTTACATTGAAAACACAGCTCTATAGAGCTGTCTGTTGCTCTCTATAGAACTGACAGTGTTTACATTGAAAACACAGCTCTATATAGCTGCTGCCTGTTGCTCTATAGAACTGACAGTATTTTACATTGAAAACACAGCTCTATAGAGCTGCTGTCTGTTGCTCTATAGAACTGACAGTATTTACATTGAAAACACAGCTCTATAGAGCTGCTGCCTGTTGCTCTATAGAACTGACAGTATTTTACATTGAAAACACAGCTCTATAGAGCTGCTGTCTGTTGCTCTATAGAACTGACAGTATTTACATTGAAAACACAGCTCTATAGAGCTGCTGTCTGTTGCTCTATAGAACTGACAGTACTTACATTGAAAACACAGCTCTATAGAGCTGCTGTCTGTTGCTCTCTATAGAACTGACAGTGTTTACATTGAAAACACAGCTCTATAGAGCTGCTGTCTGTTGCTCTATAGAACTGACAGTACTTACATTGAAAACACAGCTCTATAGAGATGCTGTCTGTTGCTCTCTATAGAACTGACAGTGTTTACATTGAAAACACAGCTCTATAGAGCTGCTGCCTGTTGCTCTCTATAGAACTGACAGTGTTTACATTGAAAACAGCTCTATAGAGCTGTCTGTTGCTCTCTATAGAACTGACAGTGTTTACATTGAAAACACAGCTCTATAGAGCTGCTGTCTGTTGCTCTCTATAGAACTGACAGTACTTACATTGAAAACACAGCTCTATAGAGCTGTCTGTTGCTCTCTATAGAACTGACAGTGTTTACATTGAAAACACAGCTCTATATAGCTGCTGCCTGTTGCTCTATAGAACTGACAGTATTTTACATTGAAAACACAGCTCTATAGAGCTGCTGTCTGTTGCTCTATAGAACTGACAGTATTTACATTGAAAACACAGCTCTATAGAGCTGCTGTCTGTTGCTCTATAGAACTGTATTGAAAACACAGCTTATTCTTACATTACTTATTCTTACATTTTCTGTTTGACATTCATATATTAATTGATATTTAATTGACATTTAACTTTTTATATATTCCACTAGGACTGTGTTGGTTTTAGTGACTACTACTGTTATTATTGTTATTATTATTTTATAATAAACTGACTAAGTGACAATGTCAACAATTGTCACTTAGCAATTCAATGTGTAATTGAATTGCTCAAAATGTTCCTCTGTTACGCATGCGCGCGCGCACGCACCGCCACCTGATCGCCGCCGCTTTGCCGCTTCGCCGCCGCTCAACTGAAGTCACGACCTCCGCCGCCGCCGCTGCCGCGTTGTCTCGCCGCGCCGTGACGACGCGGCAGCGGCGGCGGCGTCGTGGTTTTTACTCACGGCGTCGGGGGTCGCGGCCATCGGCGGGGGGGAGGGGGGGGTCTCCTTACCGGGAACCGGGGCGGCGGCGGCGCGTCGCGGCGTCGCGGCGGACCAACTGCTCCGTGGACGCGGAAAACATCCGGCGGGGTCGCGGCGTGACCCGAGACTGACGAGGCGGCGGCGGCGACGCGCTTCCCGTCCGGACTTTTTCAAAGTAAGAGCACGCAGGGCGGCTGGTAAAAAAATAATAATAATAAAAATAACATCTTCTCCGAAATTGTTTTGTGTTTTACACTTGAGACAGGTGTTCAAAAATGATTGATGGTAACATTTAAATGTATGCTTTAAAAAAAATAAAAAAAATAATGAAAATAAAGTGATGGAAATCGTTGAATACCGGTTTGTTGTACTGGATTAATGACGATTTGCATTTTGTCACATTTAGTATTTAGTTAATTGTTTGTTTTATTTTATGTTAGCCTTTATTTTATTTTAATTTTATGTTAGCTTATGTTTTACTCTAAACCCTGTATTACCTTCCCATCTTTGTATTGCAACTGTTGCACAGTAATTTCCCTCGGGATAAATAAAGCTTCTTGAATCTTGAATGGTAACATTTAAATATATGCTTTAAAATAATATATAATAATCATAATAATGTGATGGAAATCATTGAATAGCGGTTTGTTGTACTAATATGAGCTATGGATGTAGCCGTGTTCTAGGGCCAGAACACGATAACTTACCTCATTAGTATGCAAGAATTCGCTCCCTGATTGGTTCGATCCTTGAAGCATGCTAATTCCGTTTCCTACAGTCATAGCGTAGCCGGGACATTTCCCTAACCCTAACCATAACCCTAACCATAACCCTAACCATAACCTAACCATAACCCTAACCCTAACCATAACCTAACCATAACCATAACCCTAACCTAACCATAACCATAACCTAACCATAACCTAACCATAACCCTAACCATAACCCTAACCATAACCTAACCATAACCCTAACCATAACCATAACCCTAACCCTAACCATAACCTAACCCTAACCCTAACCATAACCCTAACCATAACCTAACCATAACCCTAACCATAACCTAACCATAACCCTAACCCTAACCATAACCCTAATCATTAAAACGCAACCTGAATCATTAAAACGTTAACAAACATTTAAAAAAGCCATCACAAACAATTTCCCGCTCTCAAGAAGGCATTGAGACCGGCGACGAAACGCGCAGGCGCATCATGAGAACCAATGAAGAAGCCCGATTCTTAGCGTGTTCTGGGTACCGTGTTCTCGGTGTCTGAAATACCTCACTAATATCCCACCGTTAGACATTTTATTGTGAAAGAGCTGCGCGAGGAAGTGTGACGGCGAGCCCAGAAACGTAAGCATGCGCGGTGGCGCCATCTTGCGGCCGCTCCGTTGTACTACACGTGAGTAAAATGCATGTACTGAACTAGGACACATGTGCTTATTTGACTGTATATTCAGTATCTAGGTTAGCACTGTGGACCTGTAACCTCTAGTTATATTCATATGATTTATTGTATTTAAATGTATTAGCGAAGAAGAAGATGTGTGTGGCTTATTTGCAAGGCTACTGATGCATAGGGCCTACTAGCTACTACACATATTTTAATAATAAAAATATAAAAATATATCATTAAATGTTAAGAGTTGTAATACTGGGGGCAAAAAAAGAGTGAATCAAACCACACTGTAACCTCTCCGAATCAAGCGACTGGAACTGGGACCTTGTTAAAATGACTAAAATAACGACGAGGAGACAAAACTTGGCTTTGGTGATCCTACACAACACAGATTAAAAGTGAATAAATTTACTACTTATTTCGATGCCTGTCGTCAAAGAAATGTATGTGTATTTAATTGAGCCAATGCATTTGACAGGAAGAGCGGTGGACCCACACAGCCCTATCCGCCTACCAGTTGGTGCAGTCCACTGGATAGGCTGGTAAGACCGCTCTAGCCATCATGCGTCTGGGTGGACGCTCACCACTTGTGATGTCACTAGAGGGTAGATTGAAATGGCTTGTGATGGCGAATCACACTCACAGCTGGTGGTAGAATAGGTGGGGTGGGGGCTTTAAAGGAGAACCAAACCCCAACACCACTGGTACATTGGTTTGCATTAGATGACTCCCTCGGTGGCTATTGCATGCGTAACCTCCTATTGGCTGATACGGTCACCTGCTCATTAAGTGTTGATGCGACTAACCTGTCGCATCGGCGTTTCCAGGGGAGACAGCAGCCCTGCAGCCCCAGACTGAACCAAACCTGAAAGCATTGTTTTGTGAAGGAGGGGGTGAGGGGGGTCAGGGGGGTTTGGTTTTTCCTTTAAGGGCCCCTTTTTTGTGGACCATTGGATCAACTGGTGGGACGCTCCCATTTGTGATGTCACTAACGGGTCGATTTTTGAAATGGCTTGTAACGGCTAATCCAACACCTGGTGGTGAAATAGGGGACATTTGAGTCACCTTGGACCACAAAGACAACATACTGTAGATTACTTAAGATTTTATTCAATGGAAAAAAAAAAAAAGAAAAAAAAAAAGACCTTCAGGAAAATACAGTAACTCCCATAGCACACAAGAGATAGAGAGGACATAAATTAGAGAGAGAGAGAGAGAGAGACAGAGAGAGAGACAGAGGCAAGACGAAAAGACATTTGAGGGAGACAAATTATGTCGCTGGGCAACCGGCTGGTGCGCAGCGTTCAAACCGCCGCGGGGAAAACGCCGTCGCCTGAACCGGGGTGCACGCAGTGCGCCGCCTCGGGGGTCACGACATGGACTGTGTGGTTTTGAAACGTGAGCAAAGAGGTCAACGATTATTCCTGTACACGAACCTCTAAAAACCATAATACAAAAGAGAATAATACAAAGTACAAAAAGTGAAGGGGGGGGAGGAGGAGGGGGGGAGGAGGGGGGGGGTTAACTGCCCTAAAAGGTAATCCATAAATACACCGATGCACATTGGTTTAACGAAACGACTGTTCCTGTAAACATTTCCAACGTATTGGGTGTGTGCATCATCAAAACCACTGCAGTCGCATATCGGAAAAGGGGGCTTACATGATATTCAGTAAAAACAGTTTTGAAAAACAATTGCATAAACAAAAAAATTAACTAAATCCCCCCCAAGTTAAATATGTGTTGCCGTGTCCCCGCCCCCGAGTGGTTTTTGTTTGAGACGTGTGTTGTTGTTGTTGTCATTATTATTATTATTTTTTTTAATCTTGGTGTCCTTTCTGCAGACGGCGGCGGCGGCATCAGACGCTAAACTCTGTCCAGCCGAGGAAAGGCAACGCCTCAACTGGAAACAACGGACCGAAAAAAATAAAATAAAATCACAAAAACGTTAAAAAAAAAAAAAAAAAAAAAACGTAAAAAAAACACGAGGCTATCATAAACAAATAAACCAGAGGTGAGTCGGTGGGTGAGATGTGTATAAAAAAGGTATCAAGTTTGGGCTCTTTTTTTTTTTTTCTTCCTTTTACTTATACAGGCCATGAACACACACACACACACACACACACACACACACACACACACACACACACACACACACACACACACACACACACACACACACACACACACACACACACACACACACACACACACACACCTCTTCATATAAGGAACAGTAAATTGCTGCTGTCCGGTGTTTTTTTTGGGGGGGGTACATGATTGCAAAGATAAAATACAATTCTGCGATGTAGGACACCTCAAAACCAAATGTTTAAAAACATACGTCTGCACAGCGTGGACCCGGGACGTTTCAAAAGCCCCGGGAGAAGGGGGGGGTCAGGTGGGGGTCAGGTGGGGGGGTTAAGACACCACTACATTGCAACGAGGTCCAATATTAAAATCATATTGCTGGTTCAAGCTAAAGTGTTAATACAGTCTTGCAGAGCTCCTTCCACGACGTCGACTTCTCAACCCCCCCCCCCCCCCAAGAAGAGTGAGTCTGAGGGTTTCCCTTCAAATGATGACCCCCCCCCATCTACAGGCCAAAATAAAGTTTAAAAAGAACCTAATGACTCCGCAGAGCGACATGATCTTAAAAAAAGCAGTGGTAGCGGTGGCTTTTCTTTTTTTTGTGTATATATATATATATATATATATATATATATATATATATATATATATATATATATATATATACACTAACCCTTGGAGAGCACATTCAACTGGTGTGATTACTTCTAACCTAGAGACTAATATTAATAACAGCCAACCTGATGATTTGGTGATCCCAATTCACAGTTTACGCGAGCCCTGATGACGACGACGATGACGACACGATGCTTCACGTTCATTCGCGGGGTCCGTGTGGTGCAGAGGCGTGGTGGGGGGGGGGGGGGGTGGGGGGGGGCGATCGCCGACGCACACACAACACGAGGGAGGGGGGCGGGGGGGGGGGGGCGGCTCAAATTGCTTTCGCTCGAACGAACGCAACAGTATATATATACCGTGAAACGGGGCTACTTCTGTCGGGGCGTTACCGGCGCTGAGGTGTGTAATGCGTATGTACAAGTCGATTTCCCCGTGTCCACGTCGTTTGACGGACGCTTAAAAAGTTATTATTATTAAAAAAAAAATTAAAAAAAAAGAGAATAGAACAAAACTCTTCGAATCTCGAATCTCGGAGAGAGTAGGGTAAAAATATCGGCGCGCGCCCGCACAATGGGGCGCCGGATGTTTTGCCCGTCGAGCGAGGACCACGCGGGAATACATTTTGGTTGGCGAGTTGTATCAAACGCCGCACGCTAAACCCTGCCCAGGATTAGGTGGGCTAAAAAAAATAATTAAAAAAATGGTATTAGTACCGGAAATACAGAACTTGCCGAGAGTGGCGGCGAACGCGCGCCACCTTCTCTTAGCGTCCGCGCGCTCGCGCACTTTCCATTCACACACACACACACACACACACACACACACACACACACACACACACACATCTGTATTTTTCTCAGTTTTACAGACTATGCCCATGACTCCCCGTCCTCCAAACACACACACACACACACACACAAGTCTAAGCATTACTATGACACGTATATGTTGACCATCCATGCTAGATCAGCTCAAAGATGGCCACCACTAAAAGAGACGAGGGGAAGGGGGAGGGGCGTGCGCTGCAAAGGAGGGCCACATTATATATTCCCCCCCCTCCCCCCGGCGCAAACACACACACTCTTCCATCTTCCCGTTGAAAAACCGTCTTCCACCTCTCCCCCCCCCCCCCACCTCACCCACCGTCCTTTCACAAAACAAAAAATGTCCAATACAGTTCAGTCTATACATCAGCACAGAGTTGTTTGTCGTCTTCGGAAAGTATCGTCAAATCCGTTTTTTTGTGCGCGTGCGTGCGTGTGTTTGTTTTAAGTGTGTGTGTGTGTGTGGTTTTGTCGTGCCGCCCCTGCCTGCCTGCCCTGGGGGGGGGGTGTGGGGGGTTTGGTTTGCTTCTTTTTTTTCCAGGGATGTGGTCGTCACGACTACCAGCTCATCAGAGAGGTGCGTCCCAGGGTCATGAAGTACACCTGGCTGGCGCCGCCCGAGCGCACCGACGCGAAGAACACCTGGCGGACGGGGAAAGACAGGAGGAGGACAGAAATCTCAGTCAAGTGTCGTCCTCTGGGCTTCTCCACTTGCTTTTGTATAAACCATTTCCTAAACAACCCCTCTAAATGAAAATATAATTCATCAATACACGAATCTCGTTAACATTTTCTGATATAAAGATCCCACATTTCCCATCTGGGAATCACTAAAGTACATCTCATCTTATATTACACTTACAATTCCAGTCAGGGTATCTGCAGGTTTCAGCGAGTCAAATTTAAGACTTTTTAAGACCTTTTTAATACCACCTTGAATGAAATTTAAGACCTAAAACACGTGATGGTGGGGGGGGATCCGCTGTATTACAACCCAAGCAGAGCATGTGTGTCACTCAATGAGACTCATTCAAGTTGACTTTTTGTCTGTTTATTGAACATAAAGTGATACTCAGTGCTCTCTGGTTCAAAAGCTGTAAGTACAAGTGCAGTTTAACGGCATGTTTCCGACCAAGTATACAAAAATAAAAATAACCGTTTATATATGCAGCTAGCAAGAAAGACGCCTCTCTACATGTCCTTCCTGAAAAGTCCCACGAGAAAAATAAAAAAATAAATAGTCCTGCCCCGACAAATTTAATACCTTGAGTTACAGTATTTAAGACCAGTATATGACATTTTTAACGAATTTAAGACTTTTTAAGGCCTTAAATTTAGAAACATGAATTCAAGACTTTTTAAGGCCTTAAATTTAGAAACATGAATTTAAGACTTTTTAAGGCCTTAAATTTAGAAACATGAATTTAAGACTTTTTAAGGCCTTAAATTTAGAAACATGAATTTAAGACTTTTTAAGGCCTTAAATTTAGAAACATGAATTCAAGACTTTTTAAGGCCTTAAATTTAGAAACATGAATTTAAGACTTTTTAAGGCCTTAAATTTAGAAACATGAATTCAAGACTTTTTAAGGCCTTAAATTTAGAAACATGAATTTAAGACTTTTTAAGGACTTAAATTTAGAAACATGAATTTAAGACTTTTTAAGGATGCGCGGACACCCTGATTCCAGTTTTCTCATCGCCATGTTCGATATTACCCACACACTTTTCTGGTGAATCAACATATCAGCGCACATCCGCTATACTGGGGGAATGAGGCCACCAGCAAGGCAGTACTCTAACTCCACCAGGTGCTGTTCATGTCTCACCTTGTCGTTCCTCTCACAGAGGAACTTGAGTCTCTGGGCCCGCTTGTGCATGAAGACCCCGTCCAGGTGTCCGGTCTCCACCGAGCGGATCTCTATGGCCTTTTCGCCCCAGCCCATGATCTGGTTCGACCTAATGTAGGCTGAATGGGGGAGGGGGGGTGGGAGAGAGAGAGAGAGAGAGAGAGAGAGAGACAGAGAGAGAGAGAGAGAGAGAGAGAGACATGTTTTATTTTCTCTGGCAGATACGTCTGGCCCCCCTCCCATTCAGACAGATTTCCGGCGGGTTTGATACGACGAATGTACAGAGGAGCGCCGTGGACAACCAAGATGGCCGCCGCTGATGTGGAACGGTCTGTTGAATCTGCCATCGCCACTGTATTAAACAAACGGTCGGACGGTATATTTTCTCTAAAAGAAGAACACAACAACTGCACTTAAAGCTTTTGTTGACAAGAAAGATGTGTTTTTATCGCATTCCGACAAGATTTGGTAAAAGTTTAATTTACGTCACACGTTTTATTGCTCTGATTGGTTGTTGGTCTATCCAATTGCATCCAGAGGCAAATCAAAAATGAATGTAAAGTGTTGAAGTTGCACCGAAGAAAGAAGAAAACACAACGCCAGAAGATAAATACGCCCGCTTGACTACCGTAATTGGCGGTTGGAGTGGGCTACGCTCGCTAATGCGCCAATGCTAGCCGAAGGAAAGAGGACCCCCAAGTTTGAGTCCCGCGGTGGGCGACTCGGGGCGGAGGCCGAGTCTTTGTGGCCCAACGTACCCACGGAGGTGGGCATCTCCCCCCACTGCAGCACCACGTCCTTGGTGATGCGCCCGTAGGTGTTGACGTAGACGCCCTCGTCCTCGTAGCACACGAGCAGCTCGATGCCGTCGGTGTTGGGCAGGATGATGATGGCATGGGACTGGATGCTGGTCTGGATCTGAGGGACCGGGGCGGGGGGGGGGGGGGGGGGGGGTATGAAGCAAATTAATTATGTTGCAAAAGTACCCAAATCTAGTGCTCTCGCAGACTAGATTTGGGTACTTGTGTAGAATAGGCTGTGAGAAGTGAATTAGTTAGTGAAGGAAAAAGTTGGAACTGGCCTTTTGACATTCACACACTCTTTTAATACATTTTTTATTTCATTGATTCCTGTTTTTATTCTGAACTTCAAATTTAAATTATTTAAACAAACTTCACATTTAAAAATGACAGAAGTGACCGATAAAGTTACAAATGCGTAATTTTACATTTAAATAAATATACTTATTTTTTTCCTTAAAGAATAGTCACTGTACAATTACAAATCTGTGACTGCAACCTCTCAAATCGGTCATTACAGATACGCAAAGTATCCAATCTGCACGTCTTGACGTCTGCAACAACCCCTTTAATGTTTAAACCCACTCATTCATGGGAAACGGTTCAATCCAGATCCAGGAGAGGCGGACGGTGAACCTTGCACTAAATAACCTCACCTTGTTTTGCCATTATTTAATGGTGACCCACTGGCACACTTAAGCGTGGCTATATTCTGATATTAGAGAGCGCTGCTTCATGCGCGCGTTTGAAAGATCGCAATATCAACTGTTGATTCCAAAAATTTGGAATCCGAAATCCCAGAAAATGTTCACCATTGGCATAATTTTTCCAGGATTTGCGTTCTCCGGTGGTCCGATTCGAACCGACTGCGCCGACGGGCAAACGTTTTTCACAGAAACTGAACTTGATGTTTGCGATTGGTTCACAAAACGCGCGTCAACCATTTGGACCAATGACAACGATTTTCTCCGGAAGGATAGGATCCCTCTTACGTGTCCCTCATTTTTGCACTGGATTTCAGGGAAAGTCTCCGCAGAGTGTGCACACTACTCACGTGCGTGGGCAGGTAGATGTCGTAGACGGCGCCGGAGTCCACGTCGACGGCGTGGAAGCCCGAGCACGAGCCGTAGATGACCTTTAACCTCTGGCCCTCCTCCACCGTCAGGTCGACCAAGAGAGGCTTATGCACCAGGTCGCCAAAAGACTGATGGAAATGAACACAACAAACAAACACACACATTCGACATGTCGGTGTGACGTTCACAAACTGATCCGATCAAGGCTACAATCAAAGGCTAAACCAAAGCAAACCAAAGCAACGACAGCCCTTGTTTCTGATTGGTTCAAATTGGTTAATTGTGTGGGTGTTAAGTGACATCACACCAGTATGTGTTCCAGCATGTGTGCCCTGCAGTTCGATGCGTTTGGTTCCTCTAACGGCAGCGCTCTTACCTTGAAGGCCATGAATTTGTGGTAGGGTTTGGGCGCCCAGGCGTACACCTCCACAGCGTTCTTCAAAGCCAGCACCAAGAACTTAATCCTCTCGTATTTTACTGGAGAGAGCGCGAGAGGGAGAGAGAAAGAGTGAGAGAGAGAGAGATCTAGGTCAGGCAGTGTAGTGGTAAGAGTGGTCGACTCCCAGGCAAAAGGTACTGGGTTCGATCCCCAATGTCGGCAGTGTACCTGTATCCTTGAACAAGATGTCTGACCCCTACCAGCGCCGAAATGTCATGTATCCAAATTCACTTTAGCGTCTGCTATCTGACTAATGCTAAATTACGTCCTACTGAAAGACAAGGTGTTCATTGTCATGGTCTTGGAGCAAATTGACATGAACCCATGTTTAAAGGAACACTCCACCCATTTGCATTAAGCTTTGCATTGTTAGAAACCCAGTCATACTTTTGAATGGTTGTGCAACACTCTCTCATTTTCCCCTGAGATGGGAGAAATCCGTATTTACCTTTTACACTTCGTCCTACAATGACGCAAAAATCGTCGTTTTACGTCATAGTAGGAGGAAGTGTAAGAGGGGGGGTATTTCTATTAAAACTACAAGCACTTGTTCCCACTCTTTCAAACCCGCCCATAGGGGGTGGGACCTAATGCGCTAACACACCTATCACAGATCAGTGCCAGTGCGTTAGACTTCACCTGCAGAAAACATGGCCGAAGGTACTGAATACGCAGACGGATACAATATGGAGGATTGGGATTTTGATGAAGTTATGGTAGAAACGGGTGTTCGTGGCTACCTTTATGAGCCACAATATAGCGACGAGCAGCTGAGGGCTATGGAGGAACAGGAGGCGGCTGAAGCTGCTGCCGCTACAGCCGAGGCAGGCGACCTGCCTGCCGCGGACGAGGAGCCCGCAATGGCTCGAGCTAGGGCAGATTGGTGGTACCTGTGCTCTCACGTGCGCCAATGGACACAGAACAAGAGTCTGTCTGCTGCCGAGAATTCCAGCGGTGCCAATTTCTTCTGGACGAAATCAAGGAATCGGAGGACGACACGGACGTGTGTGTTGTCGATCACCCGAGTTTCGCACCCCATATGGATAGCGGCGTCCTGGAGACCTACTTTAGAATACCTAAGGTCAACTGGAAACGGCAGCCAAAGCCTACAGGGCCAAATGGACGTCTTTCTGTAAAGTAAGTTTATTTTCTTTGTTACTAATGCACAAATAGTTTGCAGTTATGCTAGCTACTGTGGCACGCTAGGCTCAAAGACCATCACTAACTTTGTGCTTTGTGATGTTTTGTCCAGACAATTTCGCCTAACAGCCTACCGGCACTTTCTTGAGTGGGTCCTGCAAGGAGAGAGATTGGGCAGAGGGCGTCGAGTCGTGTTACCAGCTTGTGTCATGCAGGCTATCCGCCAGAGATACCCAGCTCCAGACGGCCAGTACTGCGGGCACCAAGAAGCGGAGGACGCTCAGGACGATCTATAGTTTCATTGTTTGTATATAGTCGTTCAACAGTTGTATTGTTTGTATATAGTTATTTAATTAAATGGTTCACATTTACGTTGTTGTAGTTATTTCTTAGTAGTGTTGCTCCAAGTGTATTCGAGTTATTGAACGATCAACATTTCAAAACTGTAACGACATAGCTACTGTTGCCTCAGATGACAAAGATAACAGAATGGTGGTCATACCTATAATTTCTATAAGTTAAGTATTACAAGTATACATTGCATTATAAATTTGTTGCAAATCAGTTACCTCCTTCCAAGTTTATGCTTTGTTGAAGGCAGACAGGAGAGCAGGAGTGACATTTTGTTTTTAATTCACAAAGAAAGAATTGTCATGATCAAAACACACAACATTATCCACACTATTAAAAAAAGATATTGACCCTGTGATTGGGTATGTAAGGTGCTCGTGGCAGTGCAAACAGGTAAGGCAGTGCAAGGAGACATGGTAATATTGCAAAAATATTGTTGAGGAATGGGTTATTGTAGAGCTGACATCTCAGAAGCGGCTCTTGAATGATGACGTTGCACCTCTTCTGATGACAACAAAGCTGCAGCAGACGTCGTTGTTGGAGTCTGAAATGTCATACGTTCAATAATTTTAAAACATTTGAATTACGTCAGACTAACACAGTAAAACATGGTGGATTTACATCGCTAATAGCAAACGTGTAGAACCTAGCTAAGTGTCTAACGTTACATTGCTAACTTTGCTTCCTCATTGCTGACGAGTAGAGTTAGCGAGGCAGACACATTACAACAACAACAAGCGACCAAAACATACAAGATATTTACTTTGTAAACAGCCAAATCATATGAGATGTGTTCTCAGTAGCCGCTAGCTGAGTTGTTGACGGGGGGGTTGGGGCGCGATTACGGGCTGGCGGAGTTGTTGACGATCAACAACTCCGGGCGGCTGCCGCTTCGCCCGTGCCTAAAACCGCCACTGCTGCTAATAGAGTCGAGTCAGAAAGAGCCTTACCTCCAGGCAAATGCGTTTAGCGCAGCTAGCACTGCCAGCACTGCTAGTTCCAGACGTTCCTGGCTCTTCATCGTCATCATCTGGCAAGGTAAATATCGCCGGAATTGCGGTTTTCAGAAGCGCGGGTCTCTTCGCTCCCAAGGGGTTGGGTTCGAAGTCTTCGGGCTATTGATAGCCAGCCACTTTTTGCATAACTCCAACTCTTTGGGTAATCCATGAAAACTTACTCCGTGTATTTTCCTTGTCCTGGCTGAACATCCCGGTACGATGCAAGTGCACACCATTTCGAAAAGAAACCGAGGACTCGGAGTAATTCACTCAAATAACTCTTTACTAGGCGGTGGTAGCGTAGAGTGGCGCTCAACTCTAGATCCTTGGTTTATAGATTTATGGGCGGAGTTCAACCAATCAGTTCAACCAATTAGTTCAACAGTGGGAGTGGCCTGCGGAGCTGAGCATTGCAATGCACTATGGGGATTGTGGTCCGCAATCCACAATCGCTAAAAAGTCATTTTCTGCCTTATCTCGGTCAAAAAAGCACCACATTTAAAATTGATGCCACTATTTGACTACATATATGTTCCACTTTCAATACATATTCATGTCTCCACCGGTGGAATGCCCCTTTAAATGCCCATGTTTAAATGTGAAAATGCCTTGCTAATGTCTTACATTACACTGGCAGAGCACCGCATTAACACTGCCAGTGGTTAGGGGTTTGAATCCCACCACAGCCACCCATGCGCTCACAGTATTGTAAGGCTAAAATAGTGTGCAGTACATAATAGCAGATAGTGGTTGGATACCGACCGGACCCTACATCTTTAGGGTGGGAGGGGGGGGGACATACCGACTTTGTAGTGGACGCAGCCCTCCAGGTCGCCCACGGTAACCCAGCCCTGCTTCTTCTCCACCTCGGGGTCGTTGTGCAAAATCTTGTTCCTCAGCCACGACAGGTAGTACACACGCAGCTTGTTCTTCTTGCCTGCAGAGAGAGAATAATTAATGGACAGCGTACACTATATGTACATTTAATTGTATTGTGTGTGTTTTTTGAAATTTCTACATTTCAGTGGTCTTCAGTATGGTCACATTCTAGGCTACTTGGATGTAGCCTAGCATAATCTAGCGTGTGAAGATGGATGGATAAGAAAGAGTCATAGTGACTTTTAGGTCTTCAGTTTTCCATGTTGCTGTAGACTAGCACGTGCTAGCTAGCTCGCGGGCAAAGATGGGTGGAGGAATCATAGTAACATTAGCGTTTTCCATCTCAGCACTTAGCACCTAGCATTTGATGATGCATGCGTTAGCCAATAAATATTTTAGTATACATTATGCTGTCAAGCCGAATTATGGTTTCAGCCATGACATTCATCTAGTGTCACAGTTGAACTTTTTTTTAAAAGACAGGAATATTTATATGTTCTATGTATTTCTGTGTGTGTACCCAAGAGGGTGACAAGTATATTTATATTATATATATTTAAGCAATAAGCCCCCTAGCTGTTCTAAAATAACTGTAAACCAATATACAACATTTTTTGTACCAATACAAAAAAATGAATCACAGGTGTGTGTTTATAGAGTATTTCACAACGACTTTGAGCCAATCAGAATCAAGGATTCTGATTGGCTCTGTTTTCTAAGAACATTTCCATACCTGAGATGGTGACCAGTACATTGAGTCCCTCCAGCACATCCATCTGCTGGATGCGTCGGCGGTTGATCAGCGGGTAGACCTTCCCCTGACCGCTCCTGTCCAGCAGCATCAGACCACTCTCTGTCCCCACCAGTAGGTTCACGCCTGCACGCACACACACACACACACACACACACACATTCGCAAATGTTGCATCGCACTCCTGAAATTTTCCCTGTGACTTTGAATAACAACCATGCTGATTTACACACACAAAAAAAACGTAAATAAAATGTACAATGTGGTATTGTATAGTAATATAGTGAGTGACTTTATGAACTATATAGTCTATATAGTAAACAGTCTGTAGTAGTAGTGTATATTATAGTAACTGCATCGTAACTAAACACCATTACCACATCGTCTGTACGAATCCCAATAGCAATGCATTAGCGTAATGCATCCCCACATGCGCACCCTCACCACGTGCACTCTCACGAGACTCACCCCAGAGCGCGGCGCACAGGATCTCGGAGTTGAACCTCTTCTTGTACTTGCGGATCTCGGGCGTGTCGCTTTGCGGGCGCGTGTTGACGGGGTTGACGTTGACCACCGAGCCCTTCCGGGACGGGTCGGCCCGGAGCGCCTCGGGCAGCCGGCCGTCCTGTCCGAAGCTCGCTGGGGGGTGGGAGAGAGAGAGAGGGGGGGGGGGGGGGGGGGAGTGAAAGAGGTTAGCATAGTTTACAAGGTGAGGAAACTGTTGGATTGCTGTAGCGAACAACTCCTTGATTCCAAGATAGAAAGTACAGGACACACGCTATTGTTAAGTCAGTGTTGGGATTTTATAACATCTGGGCTACTAAATATCCTCAACTTAACAATATCAAGTATTAGGCAATAGTGTTGATGTGTAAAGTAGAGCCGTCAACTGTGACACATGTAAGCCGTTTCGAAATGAATCCCATAATCGCCGTCAAATCTGTGAAGATTGATATTTTTGTACAGTGGGAGTTTATTCTTAGGATTGCCCAACATCACCAGAGGATGTTAGGAAATTGTTGTGACTACTGTACACATATAATAACATGTTGACATTTTATACAGTCACTTGTATGTCCACAAAGTGGTTTAATAAGCTAAATAAAGGAAAATAACAATTATATCAAATGTTTTAAAATATTATATATATATTATTTTTTCCTATTCTATAAACTGAATGAGTAATTTACATTGCTGTGGGGACCTAACCAAGTTATTTAACAACATTGTGGGGACCGTCCTTTGTAAAAGTTATTTTACAACATTGTGGGGACCTTCCTATGTAAACGGTATTTAACAACATTGTGTGGACCTTCCTATGTAAAATGTATTTAACAACATTGTGGGGACCTTCCTATGTAAAAGGTATTTAACAACATTGTGGGGACCTTCCTATGTAAAAGGTATTTAACCACATTGTAGGGACCTTCCTATGTAAAAGGTATTTAACAACATTGTGTGGACCTTCCTATGTTAAAGGTATTTAACAACATTGTGGGACATACCCATGTTGTTGAGGGAGCTTCCACTGGAGGGGGAGATCTGGAGGAGGCGGGGGTCGATGAAGGGCGTGAAGGAAGAGGAGGACTTGTGTTTGGTCATGGTGTTGCTGGCCGACTGGGTCTGACGAAACAATTTAAAAAAAATAATAATCACACAATGAAGCAAAGATAAAAGTAAAAAAATAAAACATGAATACGTTATGAGACACTCAATTAGCACAAGCTAACCAAACCAAGAAACCCAAACCAATTAAAATTAAGATCATGTGGAAAAAAACACCCTAGCATGCGGTTAAGGAAGACATTTCAAGGCAGAAAGCGTTATAAAAAGACCTTGTGTTAAAGCAAAACGTAGAAAATAAGAAATAGTAATGTTAAAGCAAAGCTGTGCACATTAAAAGCAAGTGGGAAGAGAACTGGTTGACATTCTGCCACCCGACAAGGTGACGCCCTTTTAAGCAGGAGAAATCGTCCTCCTACAGATTGATTGCTGTATATATAAACTAAGCAATGTAGCTCTTGATTCCCCTTTCCCAGGCCGACAAGGATGGACAAACTAGCAACACACAGCTTAACAAAGTAAAAGTCCTTCTAATTACTTTGGGCCTATCCTCTGCTTATTAGCCAAATCCTCATTCAATACAACTGAATGAGTGAATGACCTCATTCAGGAATTGAGAACAAAAGCATAGCAGGACTTTTATTTTGTTTTTCTTTCCACCAGTGACACCCAGTAAAGAACCACTGTGCTGGTTGCATCCACATCAAACTGATCCTCCATGCCATGACCATGTTCCACCACCAGGGGGAGCGCTGGGAGAAGCGAGAGGTGAGGTAAGTGTCAGGTCGTGCACCAGGTGTGAGCCAGGCGAGAGGTGAGCCAGAGGGAGAAGATGCATGAAGTGGGGGAGGAAGGGGTGGGGGACAGGTTGGTGAGCACCGATAGACAAGAACCGGACCTAGAGAAGAGTACATACTGAGCTAGCGGGACTAGCTAGCCGAACAAGCTACCGCCCCAAGACTCATTAAGGCGTTTAGCAGGTTATTTATTTATTTTAAATTCAAGTTTACTTTTGCAGAGCAGAATTTAAAAATAGGATTTGCAAATAATCCTCGCTGTATGTTTGACTTTCTTTGACGGGTAGGCGGAGTCAAGTATCTTCGAAACAATGCATTCGACAGTTTAAAAGGTATTAAGAGAAACTGGTTTGAACCGGCCACTCGATCAACTTGTGTGTGACTAATGACTGGATCCTCCTGACGTCGCCAAACCCCACCCAGACTAAAGATTAACACAAACGCTCGGGAAGGATTTGCAAATTCGGGCGTGCTGACTGATTGCGTGGCCGACAGTATGTATACATCTCTGCGGTCGGTTCCCATGTCATCGGTGTTGGAGGTGTGTGAAAAAGGGGGGGGGGGGGGGGGGGGGCGGGTGGATGTATGGTAGGGAGGTGAGGGTGGAGGGGGATGGGGGGGGGGTCATACCTCCTCGGCAGCGAGCTGGTCCAGGAGGTTCTGTGGGAGCAAGGCCTGGTGGCTGGATGACGGGGGGAAGGAGGAGGAGGAGGAGGAGGAGGAGGGCATGGGGGTGGTGGATGTGGAGGAGGAGGTGGAGGAGGAGACGGAGGATGCGGCTGAGGAGGGGGAGGGGTGGCTCTGCTGGATAAGGTCTGGCAGGTGGTGCTGGTGGTGGAGGAGGTGCTGGTGGTGGAGGAGGTGCAAGCCGTTTTTCTCCGGCGGGGCGGGGCCGGTGGACTGCGCCGCGCGCTTTAGCTCGCTGGCGCTCTGGAAGCACAGAACAGGCACACTTGGGCTGCTGGGGAGGAGGGGCAGGGCGCGGCCCGTCGGCTCCTAAGCTACCGCTATGTGACACCATAAGCTAACCCCCCCCCCCCCCCCCTCCTGCCCTCACATCTCCATCATTTCATATCGGACCCCCCCCCCCCTCCCCACCCACCTCGCCCCCTGGCATTCCTGGCATAATACATAATTCATAAGAGTTTACACACCCTAAAAGGCACTGTGCTGAAATAAAAGGGAAAATAAACAGGCTTCTTAATCACAGTGATTGTTGGTGGATAATGGCCTCTTAGCTAAATGAGAAAAGAAACTTGAGCGGATAAAACTTTACGAACGTAAAAGGATATAATGGGATAGGCACGGACAGTTAACAAAAAAAAGTATAGACACAGGAAAAACCAACAAAAGGCCGTCTCTCGTCACACATCACAGGTATTTCCCAAACTGTGCCCTGTGGCAATTTCTGGCAATTTTAAGGGAAACGTGCATACATAGTAATACAGGTCTACTATAAAAACAACTTTTTATTGTGCGTGTTAAAGCACTTTGTAAATATAGTGTTATATATATATACAGTGTTTTAATAGTGACATAAAATAATACCAATAATGAGCATGTTGATCCCTCAACTGGACAATGCCCATAACTCGGTCGCTTTGCCTCACCGGGTCTCGTTGTGCATGTAAACGTACTGATGAACACCCACCTGCCCGCCTCCTAATTTCCCAGTGGAGAGCGATCCAGGCTGAATTTAGGGGCCCTACCTGTCGGATGACCAGGGTGCCGTCTTTGGAGGGCGTGGTGGCCTGGTCGCTCTCCGAGTCCTCGGCCAGCATCGTCTTCAGGGACTCTGTCTCGCCGTTGCTCAGCCGCCTGTAGAAGCCATGGGAATAACTGACAACCGTAGCCAGGACCGTGTTAATAGACATGCAGCGGAAACATGCGAAGCTTCCCCAGCCCCCAAGGGTGCATGAATGAGCAGAATAAGCAATGTGATCATAGCATTGAACTTTTTTTTAAAATCTACAATATGCAACATTTAGGCCAGCCTCGTTGTTTTACACCAAGCACACAACAGCCATGAAAGCGGTGAGTTTGTTGAAAGACAAAGCCAACGACACTAAACTTAAACGGCAGGAACGGCGCCCTCTCCGGTGAAACGTACGCCCCCCCCACGCGTGCCGTCTCTGACTGGCACGCGTAGACGCCATGGGATGTCACAAATTTGAGCCAATCCAACACAAGCAATTACAATAACCCAAGTTTGGCAGCGTTGCCCTGGGTTGACAATTATTTTAATGGACTGACTCCAATAACGACAAGAATTAGCACTTGAGAACGTGATTATGGTAGTGTGAGGTAGTGATCACAGAAACAAACCAATGCGGCGTGATTGTAAAGCGCATAAAAGGGACCCTGTTTTCACGCCAGGTGCGAGGGCTGTTAGTCATCCAGACCTCTAGGCGGCGACCACGCTCCCACTTGCGAGGTCACCAGTGGATAGACAGTCTGAAATGTCCTCGCCACGACCGAACCGCCCGCACACCTGGCGTCAACAACAACACGGGAAACCTTCAACGTGGCGAGTAGCGAGGTAGCGAAGCGACGGCACGGCGCGGCGCCGAGGAGGCACCGGGGCCCCCGGAAAGATGGAAGCAGCGCGAGGGCGAGCGGCGGAGGTGGGACCTACCCGGCCCTGGAGTCCTCCGCCCCGGACGTGGACTCTTCGCCCGCTTCCTGGTCGACCTCCTCGTCGTCCTCTTCATCGGTGGTGCCCGAGTCGTCGCTGGAGGACGAGTAGTCGGTGACCTTGTGGGGCGGCCGCACGTCGTCCACCGCGCGCAGCTCCTTGGCCAGAGCCGTCAGGTCCTGAGAGATGCACACCAAAAAGGGTCAACGGTGAAACAATCGGATGGACAAAGTGTTAATATTTCCATTTTTTTGTTGTTGTTGTTGTTGTTGTTGTTGGTTTAGCATAGCTTAATTTAGGCTCAAGTAAGGGTTAGCCATCTTATTGGCAAGCAGTTGTAAGACGTAGGACCCTCGATAATTGTACCCAGGAACTATGCCAATAAATATCTATACCATTGGTTAGGGCTTTTTTGGTTAACATTTGCTTGATGAGGTTATAAATAAATGATAAATGATAAATGTATTCGAATTTCGCTGCAAGGAAAGAGAAGCAAGTTTCCTTCGGCAGTCCAACAACCCTTGACCAAAAATGTGACGGGGTTGGCCCACCATCAAAAGTCAGGCGAGTATGAAAAACAGAGTGAAGCTTGTCAGCAATCGTGCCGGAGAGGGGGTGAATGGCGGTGTGTGTGGGGTCTGGTGGTGTTTTTAGCCAATGAGAAGCGAGTGATAATCGGGGGAGAGAAAGTGAGCAGGCAGTGAAGCAAAGGGAAAGAGTACAAGCGGTCATTTCCCTCCACAGGCAGAAAGGTAAAACCATTCGCAAGCACAGTGTAATAAACTGCTTGTGAATGGTTGTGCATCCAATGGCGAATCATTTCTAAAGTTTTGTGTTGTTCTTATGGAAAGTGCATTGCCGGGGACAAAATGGGGCAGGCGTGTCATAGCATTGTTTTGTTTTTGTTTTTTTAAATCACCCTTACCACGTCACCCTAAGAAATCCCCAGACAACCACATCATGGGGTGTGAGTGTGACGGTGCACACAGGCAGTTGCCACCAATTACCGGAAAGTTCATAGTCGGGGACATAATAATAGAAACAGAACACAAGGGAAACACACGAGAAAATGAATTCCTCAGACATCAAATTCAGGTGTGGAGCTATACCGTATTTTGTCCCTATCGGTGTGACAGGAAATGGTTTTCGCTCCATTGAATTAACCATGTCAGTGCTCCCTTAGTTGTCACTTAGTTTCGCATACAAGAAGTGAAAAAAGGTAAAAACCGAGCTTCCATACACGCAACACTTACAAACCCCCAAATACAAATCCTGTACATTCGATTCGAACACTCCCACAGGAAGCAAGGGTTACAGTTTTCGTACCTTTCCTCATCTATCCCATCACAAAACAACGGTCTACAAATGAAGACGGCTAAGGTGGAAGACTTACGGCTGGCCGGCTAGGCCTGGTGAGGTTCTTGTCCTCTGTTTTTTTGGCAGCGTTGTCCGGTCGTTGGAGAGGCGACCCTTCAGATTTGGAAGAGGCTTTGAGGAAGGAGTGGGGGGGGGGGGGGGGGGCAACCGTATAGTTAGTCACCGTCAGAAAAGAGTGACATAGACGAGGGTCGGTGTAGTAGACCGCTCTGAAACAAAGGGACCAATTGCAGAGAAAACCAGCCAATCCTAACCCTTGGGAAGACCTCATTTAGTCTTTAGCCCTGGAAAGTCTTCATCGGCAATTAAACAGAAAAACATTCATATTTTATTCCTACAAAAGAAGCCAGGATGGTGGTAAGGTTTAGTGTGAGGAGGTTAATTTTAAGCAAAAAAAAAAAAAAAGTAAAACATAAAGGACTAGTTTTTTTCCACATATTATGCAAGAGTTCAGAAACTCTCCAAACTGACCCCCCCCCCCCCCCAACCACTCCAATTATGCCAGCCAATTATTTTGGCCTTTCAATCATTTTAGGAAAATACTGCACACCAAGGCTGTAAATCATGGCTGCAGCCATTAAACAGTCAAAATAAATAAATAAAACAAACTAATTCTAAGATTGGTCAGTTCAGAGAGAGATTCGAGAGTAAGTCCTATGGGTCTTACGCACCTAGCGGCCATCTTGGTCTCAGCTTGGTTCCAAGCGCTAGCTGGGTGGGGGAACTGAATGCACTGAAATCCACATTCGGTTCCCCCACCCAGCTAGCGTTTAGAAACAAGATGGCAACTAGGCGAGTAAAGCCCATGAGGCTAGTTGTTGTTCTTCTAGTGTTAGTAGAGTGAGTGAGGTGGTCTACAGTACCGGGGGACTCACAGCGTGGCCTGAAGCGGTCCCCGGAGCCGGCCTGGGAGCTGGAGTTAGAGGAGCCAGAGGAGCTACCGCTGCCTGGTCGGGGCTGGAGCTTCTCCACGCGATCCCACAGCGGACGCGGCTCCGCGCTGCTAATGTCCCCAAAGGCGAAGAGCAATGTTAGCATCAGCAATAACAATAGCAACCTAGCCAAGTTGCAGTCGCATTAGCAACCTAACCAAAGTATTAATCAATGTTACTGTCAGCGTTGACATAGTGAGCGTAGTGTCGCAACTTCCTGCGACGGGGTCCGTTTATAAAAAAGGGCTGAATTAGTTTCCATGGTTACCTGCCGACGTTCCTCTGGGCAACCTGGTTGCTAGGCTGCGTCGGTAAGGGCGACTCGCGGCGGGACAGCACAGGTGACCTGGACGTTGTCCTCACCGGGACCTGACACACACACACACACACACACACACACACACACACACACACACACACACACACACACACACACACACACACACACACACACACACACACACACACACACACACACACACACACACACATACAAAAGGTACTTTACTTCAAGATAGCATAGCAGAGATGGGCCGCTTTGCAATTGTGGACAGCAAAAGAAAAAGGAATAACGTGAAAAGCAGAATTCACCAAAGCAGCGACGACGATACCAACAATAATCAGCAGACACAATCACAGCTCCGTTCTGAGCGCACCAAGCAGAACAAGCAGACCCAAATGACTCAACAGAAAATCAAAGAAAAAAAAAACCCCAGTACAGTACACAGCGACACAGCACAAAGGCACGCGGGCAGGCCATGGTTTGCCAGCTCGTGGTTAACTGAGAGAAGAAGCGAACAAAGATGGATGGCAGTGGGCAGCAGAGGGTTAGGGTCGGGGGTTAGGAGTGGTGGGACGGAGCTGGGCAATACATTAACGCAATCGATATCTCCAATAACCTAAAAAAAAACAAAAAACGATCATAATATTTTGATACAGTATTTCCAATGTGATCTTTTTTCCATAATTTCTTAAATTGTAGTGGAAAAAGTAATTTTAGTGGTTTAGAGGTCATTTTAATGGTAATTTTAGTAAAATTCAAAAGTGATTTTACTTTGAATTGACTTTTAAAACATTTACCGATCTCACTTAAAACCAAACGTTCCTTTGTTGCGTGCGTTAATAGCAAAATGGCGCAACATGAGCTAGCAGGGTGGAGAACATATTTTTTAGGGTCAATGCCCTCCATATTGCCCAGCGCCATGGAGGAAGTGGAGGGGCAGGGGGGGTCCGAGCGGCGTTGTCCTTACCCTGGGAGGCACTTCGTCGCTGGGGGCCTGGGGGTGGTGGTGTTGGGGAGGTTGGGGCTGGGGGTCGGGTCGTGCGGGCGATGGATGATGGTGGTGGTGGTGGTGGTGGTGGTGTTGGGGGGGGAGGGTCCTGGGAGGAGCGCAGGTGCAGCTGTGCGAAGCCGGACGCCACGCCGCCGCCGCCAGGCTCGCTGAACGACTGCGAGCGAGCGACAGCGGGCGGGGGCGCCGCAGCAGCAGGAGCAACGGGAGCAACGGGAGGAGGAGGTGGAGGAGGAGAGGGGGCGGAGGCGGCGGCACTGGTGCTGCTCTTGAGAGCGGCCAGGTGGGACCACTGGACCTTGGATGAGGGGAGGTGGGGGAGGAGGAGTAGGAGGAGGAGGGTGAAAACAAGGAGAAGGGGGGGGTGGGGGTGGTGGGGGCAAGAAGACAAGTGAGGTATGAGGGTAGATGAACGTCAAAAGTACCCCATGTGCACACTCCCAGACCGTGAACACATTTAGGAGACAAACAACAACCTGAGAGATATGGAGAAGTGCACTGGGCCTTAAACTTAAAAGTGTCCGGTTAGATGTGAGGACGAGGTTCAGATCCATCGCTATAGGCAGAGCTGACCACCTGAACACTGCATGGTGTGACACTTGTGGGGGAAAACAAGGACTTGAGGACTCTTTCTTAAAAAGACAAGACAGCCAGGCTCCCAGGAAGGGAGGAGATGAGATGAAAGAATGGATAGAGAGGGAGGAAAGGAGGGAGATGAAACCATGGTGGGAGGAAGGTAGGAATGGAGGTAGGAAGGACGGAGTGAAAGGGAGGAGATGAGACGATGGAATGGAAGGAGAGAGAGGGAAGGAAGGAAGGAAGGAAGGAAGGAAGGAAGGAAGGAAGGAAGGAAGGAAGGAAGGAAGGAAGGAAGGAAGGAAGGAACGGAGGTAGGATGGAAGGAGTGGAGGGAGAGGAGCAAGGAGTGGAGGTTTACCTGTGGCTCCATGGGCCGGTGCATGGCGGAGGCCTCGGCAGGGCCGGCGCCGTTGGAGAAGGGTTCAGAGGAGCGGGGGGGCAGGGGGGGCTGCTTGGGGGGCGGGGCGGGCTGCGGCGAGCCCTGGATGTTCTTGCGGTAGCGCTCTTCCGCCTGGGATGGGAGCCACGCGCCGAGGGAAGGGGGAAGGGGAGTGGGGGAGGACAGGAAGGGGAGGCGTTAGAACCAGGGACGCACCGGGACTCACAGTGGGTGCGAACAAACATGGATGGGACAAGGATCACGAGTTAAGATGAATAATCGAGGGGAACTCTTTTAGTGTCAGAACAAAATGGCTGAAAAAGGGAGAATGAGTAGGAAGTGAACCCCTGACTTAAGTAACTACTTAACTCACTGACCCCTGAGTTAAGTAAAACATACCGACTCAATTTGTTGAGTGGGTATGGCATTTTTATGGCATTGCCACCATTATAACTTCAGTGACTATTAACTCGAATTAATGGTTTTTCCTTTAAATTCCCCTCTGTTTATTTCTCTTGTCATTTGCCAATTTTGGAAAGCCTTTCAGGGACTCTCCAAAACCATCGAGGCCCAATGAGGATTAATTTGAACGGCGAATGGCGGCAAAAACCGCTGAGAACATACACACAAGTCCGAGAACCCCTCGAGGCAAAGTCGGGGCAGCCGAACATGCGCACAGCCTAGCCCGGAAACTGCCTTTGTCTCCTGGACAAACAACGTCATTATTTCACCTGGGAACCGTTTATTGCACGGGGAAGAAGAAACAACAAAAAAAAAATTGGTTAAAAGTTAGCTCCGGCGGTTTACAGGGTCTCGGGACGTTCAGGGTCCCGCGTGTGTTAGTACGGGCCTCAAGTCGTACGCATGCATCGGCCCACGCTGCACACCTGCATGCCAGGACGGAAGACAGTGGCACAGTGCTCTGTTTAACATGTAGGCCATTCAGGAACAAGAGGAGAAGGTCATAAAAGACGGCGTCCTTGAGAATGTATCCATGGAAACAACAGACGGGGACAAAAGCCGAGAAAAGTGGGAGACTGATGAAGTCTCCAAATTTGATTTTTGTCGACGTCGCACATCGGCTGAAGGGTAAATTTGGTCTTGGGCTGTTGGTTATTCTTAGCCCTTCAGGTGTGGTGCTTCTGGCTGCAGACTTCAAAACGAAAGGGGAATTGCAGTGCTGCTTTGAATAACTGTATACTTCCTGAGAAATTTAGGTTTCTTTACAGACACCAGAAAATCTGTGAACACTCTTGCGAAGTTGACAAATTGTAGGCGCCAGTGAATAGAGTTTGGACGATCACAATGAATCAGTCAATGTGAGCAATCATTTTGGCGACCATGGGGTTTGGACGCAAAACATAAATCATGTGACTGCAACGAGCCCGTCTGGCGCGGACGATCATAATAAACAGTAATGCCTCGTATAGTGCGTGTATAGCTTTTCACACGTAGCGTAACAGCTGTTGGACGACCGTCTAGAAATACCATTTCCGGTTGGCGTCTCAGGGGGACGACTAAGAAAAAACGAAAAAAAGACCTCAGCCTAACGCAGAAGGTTTTAGTAGTCAGTAGACAGAAGTTATGCAAAGCGGCGGTGGGCGCCAGCGGTCAGAGAACAGCTCTGGTGTGTTGGGAACACAGAGGGGCTTCTGAGCCCTGTGGCTTTCCTTTCAGGTCAAGTCGTACCCCACTATGCGCGTCCCACAACAGGGTCTCAGCTGTGTAAAGAGCTGCCTCCCTCTAAACAAAACTGGTCCTTTCGGAATAAAAGCACAAAGCCCCCTCCGAAAGGAGACAAACAACACATGTTTGTCGGCTTTCGTCTTGAGACTGGCAAAAATGTATATTGCTGGTCTCGTTTTCATTTGCCTCTAGGTATTGGGTGTATAACAGATTTTGTGTTGCATTGTCTCCAACTGTATTTTTAGTTTTGTATATGTAGTATTTTTCTAAAAAAGGAAAACCAGTATTTGGTGCTCATGCCACCTGCTACAGACTTGGAGAAGACACGTGGGAAGGAGCCAGAGAAAGCAGACAGCAGCGGAGATAAAGTCGGGGGCCCGAAGACGAGGTTCACCTCTCTGATAGGCGGAGGAAGATAACCGACAGGCTCAGCCGGCCTATCAGGCTCCGGGCCTTCTGTCTGGGGAGGTTTGGCATCGTCGGGGGATTCGGTCTGGGGGTTTGCGGGTTTGGCATCGGACGAAGCGCAGTCCGAGTCGACCGTCTTGGGGGTCGGGGACTGGGACAGGGTCTGGGCGGTTTCTGTCGGGACCGCTTTTATGACTGCAGCAGTGGCGGTGACGGGGGCTTCCAGGGGGGGTCTGGCTAAAGCGACGGGGCCGTCGAGGACTTGCGCCTGGGGGGTTGGGGTCAGGACTGTGGAGGTCTGTGGGGGTCTGTCTGTGTCGCTGGGGGCTGAGCTTGCGTCGCTGGCCTCCTGTTGTGGCTGTGGTGGTGGCGGCTGTTTGCGGTCGTGCTTGAGTGAGAGTAGGAAGGCCTGCTCCTGCTGCAGCCGCTTGTGGAGCCGCTCTGCCTTGCGTTGCTCCTCCAGCTCGCGCCACTTGAACTCCTGGTGTGTGTGTGTGTGTGTGTGTGTGTGTGTGGACGTAAGTAGGGGGGCAAGTCAGAGAGAGCAGGGAGAGGGATGGAAAGCGCTTCATGTTGGTGGACAGTTAAGCCTTTTGTCCTCAGCTAAAAGGAAGTAATGGGGGTCTCTTTCTGAAAAGATGCGCACCGTGAAAATGTAGACCACTTTTTTATCATTTCCAATTATGTCCCATTTTCATTGTTATATAGATTACATTGTGCATTTTTTTCCTTTCTTGGACCGTAAAACTCCCTGAATAAGGTTAAAGAATAAACAGAATTTAAAATAAATCGAATAAAACAAGAACAACATTGTGTCAGTGAGAAACAATTATCTTATTTCAAAGTTTGTCAAATTAAATCAAAGTGTGCTCAAATGTTCTCCATGCCTATCGTCCAAGTAGAGCTAGTAAAATCATGAATAAAATCGTCCAAAAATAACACCAGTGAGCCTCATTTTTCGCAAAAGACAGAGACTACACTAAACCCCATGTCAATTGTTCACAACAGATGATGCATAACTGCTGGTCAAATCTGAATATTTCATAATCATGCTTTAGTCTGGGTCCAAAAACTAAACCAAAACCAAAGGATAAAAAGGGATGGGTTCGCTTGGGGGAATAAATTATTCATTTTTGTACTGCCACTACTACTTATTACACAATGAAGGCAGAAATAAACCTTGGAAGAATTCCATTAGTTGTGACACAAATGGTTTTGTGAAACGTGACATAAAGCAATTTTTAGAGAACCAATCCCATATGTTAAATACAATGCTAAACAAAACGAAAAAGGAAATCCACCTCCTGGACTGAAAGCTAGCTTAGATTCAAACCTCACAGGAGTATGCATGCAAAAATAAAGAAAATGATATAATCACAAAAACATGCTGTGTGTGTGTGTGTGTGTGTGTGTGTGTGCCTCACCAGCAGCATGGCCTGCTCATGGAGGAGCTGTTGCTGCAGCATCTCCAGGTGCCTCTGCTCCTCCTCCAGCTGCCGACGGATGTACTCCTGTCAATCAACACAAAGCACACCGTCCGATTGGTGGAGAGTCCAGGAAGCGGGGGAAAAAAAGGTGGGCGGGATTCCAGAAGTTGGATTCTAATTCATTTTTCTTGGGTTTTTTATTTCAATGCATTTTCATGAGATTCAGTTATTATTTTAAGTTGTTATTTTATTTTAAACTTTAACAATAATAAGTGAAATAGCATTTTGTATCCGATAATCTTGGTGAAAAGCTGATATCAAGACCCCTTATCAAGTAGACTCTGACATTTGATAAAAATGACCCCATTAAAAAATGATATACACAGGTGGCATTTGGTGGACACTTTCATCCAAAGCCTTAAAAACTCAGTTATAATACCACGAGTGCGTACATTCGTAGCATGGGTTGTGGGAATCGAACCCCTAACCCATAATGCCACGCTTTACTCGTTGAGGTACCCAATAACCACACTATTAGCAAATTATTTAAACATGGAGCACTTGCTCCAAACCTCGACATTGACAATTTGAGAGAAGCCGGTTGATGAGCATCGGGATCTAGGACCGACCTGCTCGCGGTCATTCCTCCTCTTCTCGTCCTCGGCCCTTCGGCGCTCCTCCTCCTCCTTGCGGCGGCGGTCCATTTCCTCCACCCGGCGCTTCTCCTCCTGCTCCCTGCGGCGCTGCTCTCGCTCCTGCTGCCGTCGCATCTCGCGCTCGCGGCGCTGTTGCTGCTCCGGCGAGGGGGTAGGGGGGAGAGATAAAGAGAGCAGGAGAGAGAGAGAGAGAGAGAGAGAAAATCAAGAGTGAAAAAGATTAGGGAGAAATAATAAGAGAATAAAAGGGAAAAGTGAAAGAGAAAAAAAGGAGAGAAAAAAGAGGGAGAGAAAATAAAGTGAAAAAATGCCAAAAAAGAAACGGGAGAGAAAAAAAAGAGAAAAAGTGAAGGAGGAGAGAGATAGGGAGAGAGAAAAGGAGAAGACAGAAGGGATAAAGAGGGACAGAGATAAAAAAAAAAGTGAAAGATGGGGGGAGGGGGGGGGGGGGAGAACGAGAGACAAAGAGCGAGAGATTTAGTAGAGAAAATACCCTATGATGTGTGCATTCGAGATCTTTATTTGACATCAAAAGACCCAACAACAAACGACCACAAGCTCGCTGAGGAGGTAGCGCTTGAGTGAACAGTTTGTTTAAGTGCGTGTAGCTCCTCACCTCCTCCAGCCGCCGCCTCTGCTCCTTCTGCTGCTCGATGCGCTTCTGCCGCTCGGCCAGGAGCTGCCGCTTGTACTCCTCCTGCTCCCGCATCTGCTGCTCCTGCAGGAGCTGCTGGCGTCGCAGCGCCTCCGACCGCTCCTTGTTCTCCTGCTGCAGGCGGATGAAGTCGCGGCGCAGCGTCGACTCGCCTGGCACATTCACGATGGAGCTGAGGGGGGGGGGGGGGGGGAGGGGAAATTCATTTAGTGTTTCAATACGCCGGCGTATGAAGTTATAGATACTTCGAAAAGTGTCATGAAAAGCTCCTAATCACGGTCTTCGCGTGGTGGGGTGTGAGTACTTTCACTGGGACGTCCAAGAAATAAGTTGGGGCCTGGAGCAGTTTCAAACTTTTTTGGCCTCTGGCCAAAAAATGCTGACCACTGAGCTAATAATTTTAGTACAGTTCCCAAAAGTACAGATAACGGTACCGTGACCCAGTAAGAACAGGTATAGCTAGTGGCCATTCAAACCCACAGAAAGTGTTATGTAATGGTATGAGGTTGTCACTTTCTTCATGTTCAAGTAGTCCCCCTCTTACCATTCAGCCCATGCCTTTGTCCAAAGCGACCAACAATGAATAACACGCAGTTAGTGGGGGATTTACTGGGTGACACACGGCTTCCTGTTGTTTTTAGCTTTGCTCTTGTAGTGACCCCAAAACGCCTTGAATATTAGTGTATTACTTACTAAGAGTGTGTTACTCATAGGTAGCACACTTCCTTTGGAACTAGCGTCAGTGGAATGTAATGGGGAAGCATGGTCAGGATTTTACAGAGCGCTTTTAAACTATTACACTATTTCTATTTCTTCTGCGACGCATTCGAAGACGCAGATTTAACACAGCTGGGATTCAAACCCATAGCCAACTGCATACCATTCCATGTCTACCGTCCAGACACTTTTGCTGTAGCTCTAAACTTCGAGGTCAATGGTCATACCTCGGTTCTCCTTCCTGCTCCGGGGGCTCCTCCTCTTCCTCGTCGCTGCCGCTGTACTCGTACTCCGTCTCGTCTGTGCGGAGAACACAAAAAGTCCTGTAAGCATTTCAGACAGGCAAGTCAAGTCATCTTGGAGCCGTTCTGTAGTCATTTGGTGTGAGCTGTTGCTCAGCGTGACTAGCTATGACTAGCAGGAAGGCCAAAAGAAGACAGAAGAAGAAGAAGAGCCCAAACGAGATTAACAAGAAAGAGAAAGAATAAAAGATGGACAGAATAACGCGAAAAGAGAGAGAAGACAAAATGGCGGGAGGGAGAGAAGCAAAGCAGTGAATCTAAAAAAAAAGCAGTGAATCTCTAAAATCAAGAGACAAAAATGAAGGACACAAATCAAGACGGTGAAGGAATTAAGAGAGATGGAAAGAGAGAAAAGGGGACAGGAAGAGAAAAAAATAGACAAAATAAAAAAAATACAAAAAGGACAGACTCAGAGGGAGAAAGACAGACATACAGACAGACAGACAGACATAAAAAGAAAGAACGAAATGGACAAAAAACGAAAATCCACAGAGGGAGACGACAAACGAACGGAGAACGCGAGCCACCAACCCCTTTCCCCGCGCTTCTTCTTGGTGCGGTCGATGTGGTCCTTGAGCTGAATGCGGACCTGCCTCTCGTTGGGCTGGTCCCGGATGAACGGGTGCTTCAGCAGCTGCTCCGTGGGGGGCCTCTGGGTGTAGTTCTTCACCAGGCACGCCTCGATGAAGCTAAAGAACTTCTTGGACCTGGTGGGAGGAGGTGGAGATGGATGTAGTGGTGGTGGAATTGGTGGAATTGGTGGAGGAGGAGGGAATGGTGGTGGAGGAGGAGGGAGGTGGAGATGGAGGAGGGAGGTGAAGAGGGTGGTTGAGGTTAGAAGACGTGGGAGGTGGTGGAGGTTGGAGGAGGTGGAGGGAATGGTGGTGGAGGAGGAGGAGGTAGGTGGAGATGTCGGAGGAGGAGGGAGGTGACGGGGGTGGTTGAGGTTGGAAGATGTGGGAGGTGGTGGAGGTTGGCGGAGGTGGAGGAGGAGGGAATGGTGGTGGAGGAGGAGGGAGGTGGAGATGGAGGAGGGAGGTGAAGAGGGTGGTTGAGGTTGGAAGATGTGGGAGGTGGTGGAGGTTGGAGGAGGAGGGAGGTGGAGATGAAGGAGGGAGGTGGAGATGGAGGAGGGAGGTGAAGGGGGTGGTTGAGGTTGGAAGATGTGGGAGGTGGAGGAGGAGGGAGGTGAGGGGGGGGGGGGGGGGGGGAGGGAGTCGGAGGTGGGAGGGAAGAGGGGTTTGGTTCAGTTACTGTAAAATCAATATACGTACATTCCTTTATTAATCCTTCATATTTAACTTGTGAAGGAAATGAGAAGAAGTCGCGCGATTTGACCCAACACACGGGAAGAAAGGGTTAATTATTACAAACTGAATGACAAGGAATGGCCGAAGAAGACAATGGAAACCTTGAATACTTGTCTTTTTAGCTCAGGGGTCCTCTCCTGTATCAGCCTATCCCTGGTATGACTCGACTTCCCTCCCCCCCTCCCTGCCTCCCTCCCTCCCTCCCCTCCAGGAAACACAGACAACCAGAGATTGTCAGATTCTTTTGAAAAGTAATGACACTGATTTTTGGACACATAAACAACCCCCCCCCCCCCCCGCTTCACAGACCTACAACATTAACCGAAAAAATCTTGAATACTCCCTGTCAGACGAAGCAATCCATATCGAAAATATCGAATGTGTACAACTGTGTCAATTTATTGAAAAGGCATTTATTTTATAGAATAAGCAGGGAGTTCGAAAAAAAAACAAACAAAAAAAGACGCAGCACAGCCTCCGAAGCGTAAAGCGGCGACTTGGGAGGAAAACATATGGCGACAATACGTCGACCAACAACTTGGTTCCAGGAATCCCTGAAATGTATTCAGATTTTTTTAATTAATTTTTTTTCCCGGAACGAAGCGTGGCTGTGAAACCGGACTAGGTTTCACAGCCGGAGCGCTTTGCATTGGGGCAGGGCGCAGGTGTGACACAGATGCTCCCGAGACTCGACAACGGAAGGGGAAGAAGTCGAGACCTTGGGTGCGCTCCTAAACCTTCGTTTCCACCCCCCACCTCTCTCCTTACTACTTTGTTCACTGTACCCTTGAGGAGCCGAGCAGTAGCAGTTAGGGGGTCGAGCAGGAGGAAAAGGAGCAGTGTGAAATTGAGACGGCTGAACTGCTTCAGCGTCGTTAACGGCGACGTTTACCGTTTACTGATGATCTGGGCCGGTCACAACCTTCAGACTTATGAGCCCATGTCAAAAGCGCTCCGAAAGCACTTCTCCAGCGTACGACGTATGCGAACAGGAAGTAAGCGCGAGGACAAACGCCATCAAACCACTATTGGAATGCACCCCCTTGTTTCAACGCCAATTTTTTCGCAAAGACGCGCCAGCGCCGCATGGACTACATACGTTCTTTGAAACAAGGGGGACTTCAAGGACGGCTATTACCACCACACCAAAATGGAGGAAGATAAGCGGTTTAGACCGGGATGGAGAAGGCCGGAAAAACTAACTAACTTCAGTTCAATCAGTTAGTACAGCTTTGGATTGAGTAAATACTCCAACAAACAGTTTCTCTTCAAACATGGAAGAAAAAAAAAAAAAAACGGTTTCCCAGCCACAATGGACTCTGGGGGGAAATTTGCGCCAACACACACACACACACACACACACACACACACACACACACACACACACACACACACACACACACACACACACACACACACACACACACACACACACACACACACACACACACACACACACACACGGCGTAACTCACCATTTTTTAGATTTGAGACGTGGGGGAGGGTTCCTTGGAATGAGAAAGAGCGCACGCATCGGATGCATGTCGCAGAGCGCTGTGGACACACACACACACACACACACACACACACACGCACGTGTCAACGATGGTTCAGAGGTCTCCTACGGGTGACCTTATAAGACGATGAAGTGACAGAGTGTAACTCACGCGGAGCTCCTTCAGCCATCTCTATGGCCGTGATGCCACAGGACCAGAGGTCACTCTGCAAGGAGCACGCCACGTTAGTCTCGAACGCAACTCATCAGCCATCGCAAGCACACGGCAAATGTAGGCAAAACATGCAAGAATGCAGGCTGACACACACACACACACACACACAGGGGGGCACACGCATGGGTAGAGTACGCGCATGTAAAACACGCTTGAACGCCACTCGTATGCCATCGCAAACACATGTGAATAGAGACGTATACAGGAAGTCAACCACAGGCTCACGCATGCAGGCGTATACACAAGCAGAACCTGACGCAAACATATTTAAATACACAAACACAAGCAAGTGTATCATATTGCAATTATTTTTGACAGATATTGCGATTGCGATACGATTCTCTATTAGTGGGAGTGGTCATTTTTTGCGTCACAATTTTAATTTTCTCTGAAAAAGACTAATAAAATCACGATGTGACATTTGTTGGGGTCTGTACCAAACAAACTTTCTTGCATTTTTCTTACACACGTTTTCTTACATCTGGAGAAAACAAATGTGCAGGCCAGGGCATCTCTGCAGCAATACTGTGCTTCATTTATACCGATGTTATAACATTTACATTTACACATTTTTCCCTGCATCTCCTGCGATTTGGATACTGCACTTGGCCGTATTGCGATTACGATAACATTTCGATTAATTGTTCAACACACACACACACACAGAGGCTCACAAGCACACATGCAGGTGTAAAAACAAAAACACAGACGTGCACACACAAATGTATAGACACACTCCCGGGAGTGTGTGTATACATTTCTGTGTGTATTACACACACACACAAATCTAAAACACAACCACATGGGGAAACCCTGCACACACTAACACATATGCTGGTGAACGCAGCAGCACTGAGGCGGCGGTGGCGGGGGGTGGGTGGGGGGGGGGGTGTCTCCCCACTACTCACCCGGTAGTCGTAAGTGGCGTCGGGGTTCTCATCACAGGCGATGACCTCGGGCGCCATCCAGTAGGGCGTGCCAATGAAGGTGTTCCTGCGGCCCACCGTGCGGTCGAGCTGGGCGCTCACGCCGAAGTCCACTGGGGGAAAGGGGGGTTGGAGGCGCATGTTAGCGCCACTTTGTTCGGATTATATGGACCGGGCGATATGGCCAAAATCTTCTATTCCGATATCGGCCATTTAATATCGATACCGATACACATCACTGAGGAATGTATGTGGAGTGTGTGTGGTTGATGGCTGGTTTACAGCCTCACCTGGCCTGAGTCAGACTGATTGGACTCTGGCTGGGTGGGGCTGCACACCTGTGGTGCATGAGTCATCATGGCACCCAGGATAAACCAGCTATCTCATTGTATAAAGAACTTTAGCAGTTTCAAGTGAAAATATAGAGAAAAAAGGTATAAATATAGGCCTAGCCCACAATATGAAAATGTTATAAATAATATAAAAAAAGGTATACAACAGTTTCAAGTATAGCAGCAAAAATATATATATATATAGACCTGAGATTATGGGATTATTTGGGAAATCCAAATTTTAAGGGACGCAATAGCTCAATATTAATATAATTATGCAGCACGATTCATATGACTGATGATTCATTAAACTACACTATTATTTACAGAATTATTTATAAACGTTATTATTTATTAACGTTATTAACGTCTTATTGTGTCTGATTTGAGTCTGATTTTCCCCGGCACCCAATTATTAAACGGCAACCTGCTAACCTTTTTTTTTTTTTTGCAGATAAAGATAAATAAATCAACAATGTGAATGTCGTGCGTCATACCCAGCTTGACCTCTGCGTTTTCTGTCAGTAGGACATTCTGGCCCTTGATGTCTCGGTGGATGACGTGGTGGGCGTGCAGGTGGGCGAGGCCCTATGGAAAAGAATGAGAGTCAGAGAGAGAGAGAGAGACAGACAGAGAGAGAGACAGAGAGACAGAGACACAGACAAATCAGAAAATCAGATACTGGCAGGACATGAGCCAGCGGATAGTGGGTACGAAAAAAAGTGAAGAGAATGAAATAAAAAGCAGAGAAGAATATGTGAGGGGAAGCAAGGAGACGAGGAGCTTAGACAGCTAGAGAAGGAGAGGCAGAGAGACAGAGACAGGGATATGGTAGAGAAGTCGTGTCTCACTCGAAGGATTTCCCGGGAGATGTAGGCGATCCAGTCCTCCTTTAGCTGGTTCCCCTTGGTGTTCTTCACCAGGTCCGTGATGGAACCCGCCCCACAGAACTCCATCACCAGCTGCAACACACACACACACACACACACACACACACACACACACACACACACACACACACACACACACACACACACACACACACACACACACACACACACACACACACACAAGCAACGTACATGATAATTAGCAAACATTTACAGCCCTAGTTAACTGACAGCTAATAGCTGTTACCCAACTATTAGCTGGAGCCTGCGAGTTAGCCATCTCACAGCGACACAACAGTTAACAAACAGCCGACGCACAGCTCACAGATAACTATCGATAACCTACCGCTAACGTACCGCTTACCTACCGCTAACTCACAGCAAACCAAGAGGTTTGGCGGTGACTTACCGATAACGCACCACCCACAAGCCTCAAACAAACAAAGCTAACGAGCTAAAACTATACAAATAAGGAAACAGAATAACACAAAAGCTATCAAGGCGGGTGACAACTAAATCTATACACAAATATAAAATGTCTCAATAAAATAGAACCCAGAGAAAAAACAAGCGAGAGTGCATTCCCGCCACAGAGGCCTGGTCCAGGCTTCCTGCTCACAGAGGCCTGGTCCAGGCTTCCCGCCGACAGAGGCCTGGTCCAGGCTTCCCACCCGCAGAGGCCTGGTCCAGGCTTCCCGCCCACAGAGGCCTGGTCCAGGCTTCCCGGCCACAGAGGCCTGGTCCAGGCTTCCCACCCACAGAGGCCTGGTCCAGGCTTCCCACCCACAGAGACCTGGTCCAGGCTTCCCGCCCACAGCTCGGCCGCATATACGTACCCATAGCTGGTCGTCGTGTCCCGGGGGACTCTTCTTGATGAAGGCCCCGTAGTACGTGGCGATGTTCCTGTGGTGGGAGTACTTCTTCAGCATGTTGATCTCCAGCTTGATCTCCTCCTCCTCATCCTGGACACACACACACACACAAACACACACATGCATATAATTAGCCATGACTCATGGAGAAATTATGGAAGAACGTGTTTTTTCTTCAAAGTAGATCGGCATCTTTTACAGTCGGTCTGGGAAAAATATGAGGTCATTCAGATTAGTGGAATGGGGCCTGTGTGTGTAAATCTAGCTTTGAATAACGGATAGTATGGGACATTGTATTTTGCACATTTGTTCATGACATTTCGCTGCGAGAGGGAGATCATTAAGGCTGCCCCCTAATAGTCGACCAAACGACCAAATAGTCGACGAGAAGAGACTTAGTCGACGAAGTTTTCATTGGTCGGATGGTCGCGGGATAACATTTTTTTTTTTAAAAACAGCTGCGCCTTGTCAAAATGATGTCAAAGCCTACATAGCTGGACCGCTTATGAAACACTAGAGGGCGTTTATCTTGAAACGAGGGACGCAGGAAGTGGCGACACGGTCACGGACAGACGTTAGCGTTGCGGTTATGATTAGATAGTAGGCTGGAAATCTACAGTGTGGAATCGGTTTGAGACGGCGAAGGACGACCCCGGGAAGGACGTCCTGCAAACTCTGCAGGCAAACATTTGCCTATCATTCGTCGACGTCAAACGTGATCATTTAAAACATGTAAGTAGCCTAATGTCGGCCACTTAGCATGGCCGCTCGAACGTTAGATAGCCTAGATAAATATGCGCCATTAGGCTTATCCAAGTGTTTTTGGACATTTTAAAGGCTCATTATTACGGTGGCTTATAACGCTCTTTCTCAGCCCTGAAACTCAACTCATTTTCTGATGTCCCAAAAATATATATTTAAATAAACGTGCGACGGCTTGTCAACTAATGGCTTGAACAAACGACTACTAGTCGACTAGGGACATCTTTGGTTGGGGGCAGCCCTAGAGATCATAGTCCGACCTTCTTCCAGACTAGTGAGAGTCTGTTTGTCTGTCTGTCTGTCTGTCTGTCTGTGTGTCTGTCTGTGTGTGGGGAACTGAACAAGGAATTACTGAAGAATGTGGGCTGTAGAAACTAGTCCTCTAGTGGAGACACTAATGACTGCTTTGTCTGTGGATTAATGGAGTGTCGCACAGCCTCTATGTCAGTCTCACACACACACACACACACACACACACACACACACACACACACACACACACACACACACACACACACACACACACACACACACACACACACACACACACAGTAATGTCCATCCCAATAGATGTGTTATAACAGGGCAGCATGACAAAGGCCTGTGGTTCACTATATTTTAACTTATATTCACAACTTCGAGTGACAAGGTTTCGATGCTATAAAAAAAAGCGCATGTAGCCGTAAGAATATGAATCCATCTATGAAATGCAGGATATAAAATGGACTGACTGAGCCATATCAATATGCAGATGATCTTTTGTTTTCATTTTGATCCGACGACAATAAGGGAAGTTGATACAGAAGTAAAAGATAAGATAGTACTGTATTAATCCCCGATGGGAAATATTAGGGAACTGACAAGTGAATGGACACCAGTAAAGGGGTGGACCTTGGGTTAAATATGCCATACCACAACCAATAAAGAAAAGAAAAACAGCAGTTGAACCATTAAGTTGGACAATGAGATCACTTTCAATTGTTATTTTAACAAAGGCAATAGCCACTTATTAAAGCCTATCTAGGGTAAAGGTGAGCGAAATGTAGCAAAATGTCATGGGCGGCTAGCTGACAGTGATTAACGGCTGCATGCTAATTGAGCGTGTGCACGCGGCTAGCGCGGACAGCTAGCGGGTTAGCTTTGCACTTCCTCTCCTTACTACGTAGACACAGGTGGGGGAAGGGCTGACGAGTCGCGCACGTGTGTGTGTGTGTGTGTGTGTGTGTGTGTGTGTGTGTGTGTGTGTGTGTGTGTGTGTGTGTGTGTGCGTGCATGTCAGAGAGACTTTGCGGCCAAGCGTCACTTTGCTAAAATGGAAATACTGCTCCACCCTGATGTACATCTAGGGAGATGGTTAGATCAGTCTACCAGCCTACCCAGTGGACTGAACCAACTGGTAGTGATCTACTCCCACTTGTGATGTCACTCGAGGGTAGATTTTGAAATGGCTTGTAATGGCTCATCAACATCACACCTGGTGGTAAATTAGGGGACCTTTTAAATGTTGGAGTCTGTCTGCAGGCAGCCATATTGCTGGTGACACCAACCCCCCCCCCCCCCCCATCTCCCCACCCCCCGCCCGTTTTCTCCCCTCCCTCCCTCCTCCCTCCCTCCCTCCCTCCCTCCCAGGCAGCTGTTGAGCCACCCTCCACATCCATGAGGACCTGCCTGTCCCCCCCAGTCACATGACCAGGGGAGGAGGGGGTGGGGGGGGGGGAAGACAGGCTGAGACGCCATCACCATCGTTTGGTGGCGTTTGACAGCTTGGGGGGGGGGGGGGGTGAGGGTGCCTGCATGCATGTGGAAGAGAGACTAGGGAGAAGGGGAGAGAAGAGGCAAAGGGTGGGCCAAAGGACAACATGCACGCATACACACACACACACACACACACACACACACACACACACACACACACACACACACACACACACACACACACGGTATGGATCTGTGTTATCGGGCCGATAGATTACATAACATCCGCCGGGGGGGGGGGGGGGGGGGGGGGGGGGGGGGTGTTGCTGTTGACTGTTGTCCCAGCCATGGTGGCCTGACCGCAACTAAAACGTAACGCGGGGTTTATTAAAATGACAATGAGAACAGCTTTAAATGCTTAAACGCCGTTTCATGCAGTGGAGACATTTGAGGAACACAGTTTGTTCATGCTCTCATATCATATCATATCTCATATCACTATAGCAACCTAACCCCCCCCCCCCCACCGATGAAACACATTAGGATTGACTATTGGGAAATTCGATTTCATAATTGCAGTAGTGGGTCGGCGGATTTGATAAATGAACAAGGAGCCGCACACAGAATGTGGGTCAACATTGCTGTTACTATCGTCGAGAGAGAGAGAGAGAGAGAGAGAGAGAGAGAGAGAGAGAGAGAGAGAGAGAGAGAGAGAGAGAGAGAGAGAGAGAGAGAGAGAGAGAGAGAGAGAGACAAAGAGAGAGAAAGAGCGAGAAAGAGCGGGAAACAGAGACGGAGAGAGACGGAGAGAGAGAATATATAGTATATAACTATACCCTATATAGTTATCCTATATATATATATATACAAAAACGAATCATATACAAGAGACGGGGGGGGGGGGGGGAGGGTCTGTGTATTGTCATACAATCAAGCAGGAGGAGAACAGCTTCCATGTGCTGTGTGCTCGTCTGGCATTAGTCAGCGCTGGCTAATCACAAACTACATGATACCCCGTGGTACGAAAACCCAACACATCTATTCTATGACTGTGGTATCACAGGGAGGGAGGGAGGGTGAGGAATGGGGGAGAGGGAGAGAGAGAGACAGAGACAGACAGACCACTCCGTTTTGGCATTGAGCGATTTCTACCGGCATCTGTTGTGTCCAAAAAGTGCATTTGTCGTTGTGTTTCCTCCCCCCCCCCCACGGCGATAGCTTCGCCGCGGCGGGAAGGCACACCTAGCATCGTCACGGCGACGGACCGGAAAACACGGCTGTTGAGTAACAGTCTCGACATCAGCCGGTGACGATGACAGAACAAACACCCTTACTCATCGTGCCTGACAGACGGGGAGACACACACACACACACACACACACACACACACACACACAAACACACACACACACACACACACACACACACACACACACACACACACTTATTTTGCAATTTCTTTTATATACTAGTTTTGTACGTGCCTATGATGCCCTTTGAATCTTGACAAAGACTTAAATGCTTAAGAGAGAGAGAATAAGGGAGAGAATAAAGAGAGAGAGGGAGATAGGGGGAGAGAGAGAGAGAGAGAGAGAGAGAGAGAGAGAGAGAGAGAGAGGGAGAGGGGGGAGAGAGAGAGGGGAGTGGCAGGGGGCATGTCTGGACATGTTGGCACATTGCGTATGTGATGATATAAGTGTGATAAGTGTGCGAATCACGAATCACGTCACGGCAGCGTGGAATAGAGACAACTACTTGTTGTTTGACCAACAAACAAGGCGCCGAAAAAAAACACACACAAAAAAAAAAACCGAACCATGCTAGGCTCTGTTGTTCTCTGAATGCAAAACACCCGGCCTCTAACCCAGTGTGTGTGTGTGTGTGTGTGTGTGTGTGTGGCCTTCCCAGCAATCCCTGCTGGCCATTAAAAGAAGCACTTCAGTAAAAGAAAATGTTAAAAAAAAAAACAAAGCAACAAAGAAAGATAGGGAGGGGGAGAGAGAGAGGGAGACAGAGAACGAGGGTGAGAAGAGAGAGAGACAGAAAGTGAGTGAGTGAGACAGCTAGTGAGAGACAGGAAGAGAGATTGTAATGTTGCCCTGCTGATTATAAAGTAGACGTTCAGATCTCCGACTGCCTCGTTACAGATACAGGAATTCACCTCTCCCCCTCTCTCTCTCTCTCCCCCCTCCCTCTCTCGCACTCTCTCCCTCCCTCTCTCTCTCTCCCCCTCGCTCCCCCTCTCCCCCTCTCTCCCTCTCTCTCTCTCTCTCTCCCCCCTCTCCCTCTCTCTCCCTCCCTCCCCCCCCCCCTCGCTCTCTCTCCCTCCCTCCCCCCCCTCTCGCTCTCTCTCCCCCCCCTCTCTCCCCCTCTCCCTCTCTCTCCCTCCCTCCCTCTCTCCCCCTCTCTCTCCCTCCCTCTCTCTCTCCCCCTCTCCCTTCATCACTCCCTCCCCATAAATGCAACTATCTGGCTTCACCAGTCACAGTAGCTGTCTGTGGGGCTGCATTCAGACGTCACGTTAACAGCCCCGCAGACAATGAGAGCAGTCAGACGGAGGAGGATTCACGCGTGGGACGGAAGCAGGAACGACTCCTTTTCCTTTTCTGGAAACCCCTTTGCCACAACGAGCGAACGAACGGATGTTGGTACTGTCAAAACGCGGCTTTGTCCCGTTTGCTTAGGGGTTTGTTTAATGTTTTTTAACTTTGTCGCCGTAATCTTAAAAACGCATTTCCTGCGTGACTCCGTCTTTGGTCGCGGCGAGCGATTGAAATCCTCCAAACCAATGCCGACCTTTTCGTGAACCGGAGCTTGTGTGCGGCGTTTATTAAAAAGAAAACTATGGAGAACAGCTTTAAGCGCTTAAACAGCGTTTCATGCAATGGAGACATTTGAGGAATACAGTTTGGTCATGCTTTGCCGTCTCTATAGCAACCTAACCGCCACCAGAGAAATAAATTAGGATTGAATATTGGGAAATTTGATTTAACCGGACCCATGGTGAATTCTTTCGTGAACCAGAGACTCCCTACTGAAATATTAGAGCCTGTTGGCATGTTAGCTTGTCTGTGTATACGTTAGGGGTGGGAATCACAGAGTAACTCACTTACTAACACACACACACACACACACACACCAACTTGTCCATCACTCCAATGTTAACTTAATAATAATAATAATCGCCACCACAAGGCGTCATGAAGTAGTGACTCTGGTAAGCCAAAATGATAAGCGGCTTAATGCGGGGGAAATCCGTTTAGAGCGTCAGCATGTTTCAATAAAGATATCGATATTTTGGCGCCAGTGTATCGATGACGTATCACGAGAGGAAGCACGGCGGTATATCCCAGTATCGATATTTTGTCCGACCCCCTAGTGTGTGTAGCGGTTAGGGCGTGTATTTTCCTCACCTCCGTGACATCCATGACCTTGATGGCCGCCAGCTGTCCGGTTTTGACATGCCGTCCCTGTGGGGGAAGAAGAGAGAGATAGTTAAGTTGACGTTCATCTTTGGCAAGATATCACAACGTTCGGCAGCAGCGTTGACAACTCTTGACTTTGCGTTGACAACTTTTTTGACTTTCCGTCAAAAAAAAAGACAAAAGAAGAGAAAAGATAGGAAAATGGGACGGGAGATAAAATGTGTATTCTTGTCCATGGCTGCGTTCGATCTTCCGTCTGCGCACACACACACACACACACACACACACACACACACACACACACACACACACACACACACACACACACACGGCCAAATGCTTATCCCACAGCAACTATTACAACATCTAACAATCTACAACAACAGACACGGCGATGCTACTGCACAGCTAGCATTAGCCTAGCGGGTTTACAGTAAGAGACATCACAGTTTAGCATACTGATGTAGCACGGCATCTCCCAGCACCTGGTGTGTTTGCCCTTCTGCTAGCTCTATACCACAACCACCTATATTAACAAAGGCTAGGAATAGCCTATGTGTTGGGGGGGGGGGTAAAAGTTGTGACATTTGTAGTGATCTGGGGTCCAAATGTGTGCAGACATTTCCCCCCCCCCCCCTATACAGTTTCCACAGCAACCGGGGGCACATGGGGGTTATAGCAACATGGGCTGGTGCTGGTAATAACAGGAACAGCTGAGGGCTGTTACCCTCTCACACACACACACACACACACACACACACACACACACACACACACACACACACACACACACACACACACACACACACACACACACACACACACACACACACACACACACACACACACACACACACGAATTGGTTGCTGGTCTGACGCACATGCACTGATGCATGCAACACACACACACACCGTCTCATACACTCATGCATGTACATAGTCTATTATGCAAATGCATGCACATACACACGAGATCTCTACCGGGAAAGAGATAGAGAAAGTAAGGCAGATAGTATGTGTATACACACACACACACACACACACACACACACACACACACACACACACACACACACACACACACACACACACACACACACACACACACACACACACACACACACCACCCCCCCCCCCCCCCCCCCCCCCTTATCCAAGCGAGAGCATTCCAGAGTCAGTTGAAAGTGTATGGATTATGACAATAAGCACTATGTGGGCTTAGAGCTATTCTTCGGCCAAGGTGGGGGAGGTTGGGGAGAGGGGTGGGGGAGGTAAGGGGAGAGCGGTGGGGGCACTTAACAATGCCTTTTAATCCCCCCCCTCACCCACCCCTCCACTTTGATCCGATTGAGTCGCCGTTGTAAAAACACAGAGGCCTTTTTCCTCTCCACGCTGCTCCGCCCCTCCTGGCGGCCCTCGCCGCTGCACCCATCCAGCGCAGGGTGCAGGTGCGTCGGATCAGAGCTTCGCCGCCATGTCTTTAAAACCCCCCCCGTCCCCGAGAGACGGGGGTGCTTAAGGTTGAGAGACTGACAAATTGGGAGTGCTGGGTTCTTAAATAAAGCGCCCTGTATTAAAAATGGCGAAGAAAGTAGTAAAAATGTCCACTTCAAAAGGGTACATGCGTACATGGCTTGAAAATGTACCAAAAAAACGATCGTAACGCGCAACAGCAACGTGCGCAGCGGGCATGGCGTTTAAAAACAGACGAGACCCGGTTAAAACGTGTCGTGACGTAAACCGTCTCGAGGACGCGGCCATCTAAAGCTTTTCTTCTTCACATTTCGCCACAGGTTCTCGCCGTTGCCATGGAGACGGTTTTTTTGAAATGTCATCAAAAAAAAAAAAATGCACACAACGGCCTACCTAGACCTTTTTAAAACGAGGGGGTGATTTCCTGTTTGTGGCAGCAGAGTCATCTATTGACAATTGCTAGATAAGAAGTCATGTTACGACGTCAGAATGACCGTCATTGTGGCGGCTCCGGCGACGCGAGTGGCGCGCTGGAGATGCATTGTTTCACTTTGTATAAACCAGGATAGTCTACCCCACTGACTAACTATCTGTGAGTGTTTGACTCACAGCCGAAAGGTCTTGAGGTTCGAAACCCTGGAGGCACACTTGAGCCAGATAAGGAATCCCCAACTGCTCATTAAAGACATGAATCTAAAATTAAAATAAACAATTTACTGTAATGAGAAAAAAAATGGGACAGAGCACTGCAGGGTGCGGTCCAAAACAATCCTCAACTTCCGTTATAAATTGGGTTTTCTTTGCTGGGTTTTTCAAATGTTTCCCAACGAAAACCTGAACAATTGCTACAGTACGACTAGTACCATAGTACAGAAACAATGACCCTGAAACTCGCAGCTTTGAAGTCCGAAATGTTTTAGTGTTGTTTGTTTGAAACGAGAATCCTAACAAGCCATTATCCGTTCTGTTTTCTCCACTTTATTGTTTAGCTGTTCGGTCCTGGATCCACTTAAAGATGGCCGACGTTATTTCTCTCATTAGCGTCATTCCAACTCACTTCACCCCAACAGCCCCCAACCTCCTTTCCCTCCAGAAACTTACAGTTGGACACAGGGCTGTGTGGGGGTTGGAGGATTGCAGTCAGCTTCACCCTACATCCATACCATAGCGCTCCACCCACCACCCACCACCCGCATCCCACCCCCCTCCTGCTGTGACCTCACCCAGGGCTGGGGAGGAACAGTGGGAACTGGTGGGGGTTATCTGGGGCACTGATCCTCTGCAGAGACCTCCACTGGCCTCCTCATCTCCACACTGCTTCATGGCGGTTTGTCTTAACCACAGCCAGATGTCTCGCTGGCTTCTCTCCAGCGAGGAGTTAAATCACTGGCTGGCTTACCGCCTCTCGGACCATGCAAGATAAAAAAAAGAAGAAAATCAAACCAAATGCAAAACGTAGATGCACGTTCTTAAAGTGTTGCTGAATAAGCAGACTTGGTTGGAAAACCTATACATACATCTATCAATACTGGAAACTTAAGGAAGTAAGACTCGGAACAGGCGGCCACATTCATAAATCTGACGGGAATATTCTGCTGCAAAAGATATAAAGTCATTTAACAGACGACCGCGTAAATCATCCGAGTCGCGTGTCATGGCTGAGCACGGCATCTCCGCAAAGAACAAGATATAGAAAACGAGGGCTCGCCTATTAGGAGATCGCCACGAAAATGTGCAACAGTGTACCAGTGTGCCGAGTTTGGGGTCCATTACATAGATGGAGGCCAAAACATACTCCTTGATTTGAACCATCGGTGCTACCTCGGTGTTGTTAAAAACATCATACCAGACGTCCCTTGAAACTGTTGTTTTGTACAACAGGAAGCCGGGACATCCCCCACAGCGTGAGGCTTGCTGAGCTCTCGACTAACAAAAAAAAGTTAAATAAATATAGCGTCTTGAGAAAAAGATAATGCAAATCCGCGTCACTCGTCTCTGCACTGCCAAGTCTGAGCCGGTTCAACCTCGTCGAGATGAGATGTCCGTTATTTGCTTTTCGGGTTGGACAAGGTTTGTAAAGGAACAAGTAGGGGGGGTGTCCTCGGTCTCCTCCCATTGGGCTTTGGGGTGAGGTTCCCTATTCTGTTTCATCACAACGTCCTTTCCCATTAGGGCATTAGGGTTTGATCTACAAGCCAGGGTGCTGATAGTACACGATACTACCCACCCATGCACTTATGGCCACTTTAGAAACACAGCTTGCAAGTGGTTTTTCTTCGGAGCCGCTTGCGAGGGAAGTTCCCGCGTCAACCGTCTTGGATGCTCAGGCGCAAGGCGTTTAGCCAGAGGGTCCTTTCGGTGTGAAATGGTTAGTGTTAACAAACAGCCAATAGAAGTCACATGACTCACATGTACATACATGCACATACTGTCATGTGACTTCCATTAACCGACCACACCCCTACCCAGCTTAAAAGGCCCTGTGAAATGGGAGTCAGAGTGCTTTTTGATTCTGCATATTTACGTATTTCCGGTAAGAAACACCTAAGCAAAGGGGCTCGTCTCGGATATTGATTGGCATTTACAGTAGCCAATAGCGCTGAACGTGCCGCCAGACTGACAGTAGCTAGCAGCTCAGCATGGAAAGCCATGACGACAGCCTGCTCTCTGTTGTTGAGGACTTCTCGCCACCCGCCTTCGCCTTCGCCTGCGGATTCTGCCGACGTATACTGGGACCAATCAGACCAGGATGAAAATGAGGAAGAAGATGACCATGATGAAGTTGGAGTGAGGCCATATGTGTTCAAGCCGACTGGCAGTGCTGCATCTGAAGGAGCAACGCAAACTCATCCATGCGATGGAGCTGAAGCTTATTTATTGGACGTAATATTAGTAAACGCCCCAACGTGCAGGAGGAGTCAATAACATTTGAAACCACCGTTTTACAGGAAGAGAAAAGAGAGATTGTATATATTTCTTTACATATATTTGGTATATAACAAGAAATAAACCAACAATTACAACAGGGACACTGGATTAACACTGGGAAAATGTATTTTTAATTTCATGGGGCCTTTAAATGTTGCCCATTTGTGGAGGGGGGTGGGGAAAGGTGCTGTAGTCAAAGGTCAGATGACCTGTGTGTGTGTTCCCTAGTGATGAGGAATCATGAAGCCATAGGGGAAGAAAAACATCAGAGGTAGGCTGACGGGGGGGGGGGGGGGGGGTGGGATGAACATCTAAGGTGACATTTGAAGGGGTTTAGTGGGTGGATGGGCGGTCATGGCCCCAATACATCCTGGGAAACCCACTGCAGGCAAAAAGTGTACACACTGGCACACAAATTCGAAACACATGCACGACTCAAGACACTCCTCGGCATGTTCGATGACAAAAACCAGCGGCAAGGAGAGCATATCTGTCACGCAAGAAAACCAACGCCTCAGACCACCGCATTATGCAGACCTGGTTACCTTCTGCAACAGCAAACACAAGCGGCCAATCAGTGGAGAGCAAAGAGCAGTGATTGATAGGCAGCATTGAGCACTGTGGCCTCCGTCTTTCTCTTGGCACAATGCCTCCATACTGCTAATGCTATACTTGCTGCTAGCATCCTGCTTCTGTACCCTCATTGTACTGCCACCTGCGTACTGACGCTAGTGCGCTTCTACTAGCGTAATCTTGTGAGCACACGTATTCTAGCATAGTCTGGATGGTGTACTAGCACACACCCGCTAGTGTCCTCATACTAGCATACACCTCACTAGCGTACTGCCGCTAGTCTACTCACGCTAGTGCATTGCGCCTAGCACACTGTGGCTAGCGCGCTGCCGCTAGTGTACTCGTGCTAGTGTATTGCAGCTGCATACCAGCACACTGACCCACTTCTCACAGACACACAGAGGCAGTCTCTGGCAGCAGACCAGAGCCAGCCCTGATCCTTCCTCTAAAACATCTCTCTCTCTCTCTCTCTCTCGAAAAACAAGAGGTGAAGGCAAAGAAATGAGGAGCAGAAGAGATTGGAAAACATGTAAACAGTCGGGCTGTTTGCCAGAGAGAAAATTATAAAGAAGAGAGGAAAAACAGACGAAGAGAGAGGAAGGTAAGATAGAGAAACGATAGTGAGTCTGAAAGTGGAAGAGACATGGTGAGCTAAAAAAAACAACAGGAAAATGGGTTATATGACGGTATATCAGAAAAATGAATACAATCAAGAATAATGGAGAGAGAGAGAGAGAGAGAGAGAGAGAGAGAGAGAGAGAGAGAGAGAGAGAGAGAGAGAGAGAGAGAGAGAGAGAACGAGGAGCGATAGAAAAAGGAAGGAGAGAGCAGGAGGTTAAGGGATGATGGTGGAAGCAGGGATGGTGGTGGTGGAGGAGGGGAATGTTTTGCTCCAACAGACCCAGAGAACAGCCCTGATAAATGGACTTGTGTGGGAGGACTGAGAGAGAGAGGGGCCAGTAGTCAATAAGAAAGTGGGTTGGGGGGGGGGGGGGGGGGAGGGATTGATCTTAGGCCGGCGTCCTGTGCTGCTGTGAAGGAGGCATTACACACGCGCACACACACACACACCACTAATATATTAGCTCACCAAATTTTTCGGGTCCTTTGTTTATCTCAGAGCATCGCACGTTTCATTCACCAATAGGTGAGATCACCAATATCCTCACTCCTTCAAGCACTCACTTTTTTTTTCAATGTCAATTTATTCATTTACTAAATCGACTCACTGTGTAACAGGCGCTACACAATAGGGGATTTTGACAAGGACCGGCCACTTTACACCGCAGGTCAACGAGTGCCCTCGGTGATTCCAGTTAAGATTGGAAGCATGATAGCCCGTTGTGGGGAGAGAACCGCAAGTATTAGAAAACACAACTCTAACCCTGTGCCCGCGGGACTTTGGTTGAATAGGTCATTCAGAAAACAAAAACAGACTGAATTCAACAGGTCTGGGGCATTTACACTGGTCCATCCATTATCCCGGGGCCCTGTGGGTACACAGTTTATTTCTGCTTAAAAAAGGACAGCACCGCATGAGAAACTGGATCCCTGGATGGTGTAGTGTTGGGAGAGAGACACGGCCGCGGCGTAGAGCGAGACAAGCAGTGTTGTCATGGAGACACCATAGAGAGAGAGAGAGACAGGCAGTGTTGTCATGGACACACCGTAGAGAGACAAGCATTGTTGTCATGGAGACACCGTAGCGAGAGATAGAGACAGGTAGTGTTGTCATGGAGACACCATAGAGAGATATAAAGGTTGTGTCGTCATGGAGACACCATAGAGAGAGACAGGCAGTGTTGTGATGGAGACGCCGTAGAGAGAGACAGGCAGTGCTGTGATGGAGACGCCGTAGAGAGACAAGCGGTGTTGTCATGGAGACACCGTAGAGAGACAAGCACTGTTGCCATGGAGACACCGTAGAGAGACAAGCGGTGTTGTCATGGAGACACCGTAGAGAGACAGGGATTGGAGGGAGTCTTGTCTGTCGGGGCTTTTGTGCATCGTCCCTACATTACTGTGATAACAAGGAGGCTGAATGTGGCACACACACACCACAGCCAGACAGACAGCCAGACACACAGGCTTTTTGTTCAGGCATAGCTGTGGCCAGCCAGGGGCCATAGCGGGTCTTGTGACACAAATTACAGAGAGAGAGAGTAGGAGTGTGACAGATTAAATAAAAGAGCTGTGTGTGTGTGTGTGTGTGTGTGTGTGTGTGTGTGTGTGTGTGTGTGTGTGTGTGTGTGTGTGTGTTTACGAGTGCCATATCAGACACCCATAAAAAACTAAATGATATTGATACTCTGACAAGATGACAAGCCAATGTCTCCGCATCATCCCCATCGTCTGGTATAAAACAAAGACAAGAGCTCTTAGTCTTGTATCTGCCTGTCTTTAGTCGGTCTTAAAAAACAAATATTTTCCCACAGTCCTCTTCCTTCTCTTGCTAATCCTCTGGGGTCTGCTCTTCGTCAAACATAAACCAACTGCTCAGTCACCAACCGCCAAATCCCAAAAGATCTACACCACTAAATCTCCACCGGGAAAGCCTCCGCTTTGTACTGCTACTGCTATTATCAATTATTATTACTGATACCACTATCCCCACCACCATTCCCCTTACTACTACCACTACCACTATTATTGCTAAACTGCTACTACAAGTACCATTATTGCCGCTGCTATGACTAGGACTTTGTTAGCCAAAAGAAAAACCCCATAATTTAATTTGGGGATTATGCGCCGTTTGTTTAATGGCGACGTGATTTTTATCAACCACCCACCAAAAAAAGTGGTGCTATCGCTTGTTTCCATTGTCTGCTGTTCAACCGCCCAGTGGACACAAAACGCTCAGCTAGTCCACCCTGGCATGGGGACGTCGTGTTGGGGGGTCGGGGGTGCGTAGGTGCCGGTGGGGGGTCCCCCCCTTTCCCATAATTTCCTAAAACCTTCCTTTTGCCCTGTGGGAGTCATTAAATCTGATACACACGTTTTGTAGACTGAATTAATTATAATTCGGAAATGTGTGGTGGTGGTGGTGGTTGGGGGGGGTGGGGGAGGGGGAGGAGGACAGACAGAACACAAACGAGTAATTTAGCATGGGGGTAAGCTAAGCTGTGTTTCCAGTTCCCATTCTGTGACGGCGGTGGTGTGGGGGGGGTTTAACCACATTTGCAGTGTGCATCCATTCAGTTCACCCCCAACCTTAGAACGAATGGCTAGAATGAACAAATGCTCGCTCACGGGCGCACGCAACACACACACACACACACACACCAGAGGGTGGGCCGAGTGAGATAGTGTAGGCGTCAGCATCTACATTATGGCTAACAACACCGAGACTGTCCCTTGCCACAGTCCATGTATATGCCCCCCCCCCCCCCAGACCAGCTAGTGGCTATGGGTCTGTGTGGCAGCCCAGGCCAGACTATATATGGCTATTCTGTACGAGAGAAAAGAAACCTCCCCTAAAATACCACAAAAACGTTGAGAAAAGGCCGTTTTCCCTTCATGTGTCATTTCTGCGCTTACTTCGCGAAGGCCTATATATCTAGAATGAGGCATGTAAAAACGACGCTCGTGATAATTAAATAACGCGCTGGTCGACTGCCAACGAATAAAACAGCAAGAGCTCGTCGAGATCGTCCACATTTTTTTGTTGGTGCAAATTCAAGAGCAAGAATTAAGCAAAACATACTGCGATTTCTGCGATTTGTTGTTATGACAACAGAGTAGTGACACTTAAGAGTTTTAATCACAGAATTTGGCAATGCAAGTATAGCTTTAAACTTAAGCTTCCTCGCTGATAACCTTATAATTGCCTTGCAAAGCTACGGCAAGGGACACACCATAACAACCAATGACAGAATGGTTTAGAGCTACTTTATTGAACTATAACAAAACAGCATTATTGTATCCCAATTATGATGCACTTTGAACTGACATGACAGTTTGGGTATAAAACATCAGCTCAATGACTAAATGTGAATGAATAAACCTAGGAGAGATCGGGGAAAAATGTGCATTGATCTGGCAGAAACTGGTGTACTAATTAGAAGACGCACCCACCCAACAATGTTATCGATAGTATTATTGGTTGCAGTAATCCTGGGACGCAAAACCTGAAAGCTTACAGATAATTGATGGCCTTTAGCTTGCACGCTACAAGAGCCAAGAAATCAGAAAACATCAAACATTGATACAGCAGTTTGACGCCGGCTTGAGTGCAGAAAAGCAGAGGAGCTTTCGCGTTTTGAAGGCTTTTTTCGCACGATGCACCTTTCTCCTTTGACATGACAAGCCGATGTTCACATTCACTTCCACAGCGGTGGAAATAGCAGACCGCAACGGAGAGGCCGTGTCTGTTACCATGGTGACCCGCCTCCGGATGCGTGTCACACTCCACCGCCTCAACACCTGTGAGGCGTCTCCTGCCAGTTGGGGGCTAACCTTTAACCATTTACCCGTAACCCTTTTAAATGACCATTTCTGCGCGGTGTTGTTTGTATGGGTGTACAGCCGATGGTTATGCATGTTTATAACCCGGTTATTCAACACTTATTACTTGGAAATTTAGCCGATTTTCCAGGGGAGAGAGGTTGGTGAAGGGGTAGGGACTAATATATATATAAAATTATAACGTCATCATGTTTCATAATGTACATCAGTCGGTACATGCTGAGCTCTGAGATTGACTGTTCTCTGATTGGTCCATATAGGTATGCCAGCAGCGCTCCTGGGTGGCAGCCCAGAACCAGTTGGAGCCAGGCTGGTAGGCCATAGAAACTGGTATTAAAGCTCTAAAATGGTGGTTAACATGGTGTAATAATGGTAGTTTGGTGTTCAAAGGGCCGCGCAGTTCCATCTATATTGCATTCAGTACGATCTACAGTATATTACCATTTACTATTTAGTCATATAGGAGACGCTTTGTTACCGTGAATTCGGATACTACACGTCACCAAGGAGCGGGTAGGGGTTAGGTATCTTGCTCAAGGATGACCACAGGTAGGCTGCAGCCGAACCTTTCGGCTGGGAGTCCCACACCCTAACCAATGGATTACAGTTCCCTATTATTGGTTCATTCATGAAACTACATGACTGTTTCAATCTTGGTTTCAAGGACAGAATGGGGAACGGTTGGTTGGAGGACTTCAATGTTAATTTAAAAAAAAAAAGAAATCTCTGTCGCTTTGTTATTTCAGGTCTGGCGACATACTAGTAAGACACGTTTCAAATCTCCGTCTGCGATCGTAAAACAGAAGACGATTATTTGATCACCTGGAGCATTTCATTGAGGCGCTTCACGTCTCGGCAATTTCAGAGAAAAAAGAGCCAAACGCAATAGGATTCAAAAGTCACCACAATTCAGGAAGAGAGGGGGGGGGGGGGGGGGGCCGGATCGGTGGCATTGTCTTAGCTAAAAGGAGGCCTGCAAACTGTGACCAAGGGCCTCACAAAAGCAGAGAAAGAAGCAACTCAACTCGGTTGTCAGTTGGGGGTCGGGGGAGGGGAGGAGTGTGGAAGTGGGGGGGGGGGGGGGGGGGGGGGGGGGGGGCGGTCCTGATTATTCAGTCGGTCGGCGATTGAAACCAGCCAACAAGACAAACGCCTCCTTTCTGCACAGCCCCAACCGACTTCCACACTGAATGGTGAGCTAGCCAGCTAGCTAGCTAGCTAGCTTCCGAGGGGCTTGGGGCTGGGCCCCGGACCCTACCAGGAGGACAAGCTGCGCTTTGTGAGCGCAGCGGGCCGGTTCTGTCACGGCCTGGACAGCTGCTCTCCCCCTTCCCTTCCCTTCCCTACCCACCCACCTCCTCACCCACACACCCACACACCCACCCGCCATCCAACCAACCAAACCCACCACATAGAGCAAGGATATTTATCCAAGAGGGCCACCGTTTGCTCAGCTCAACGGGCAAAACAGCAGAGTCACCACCACACTGGCGGTTGGGGTGATGGGCGGCTAGTAAAGTTAGCATCGGCGCTGTGCGGCGTTGGCGGTTGTTGTTGTTGTTGTTGTTGGCCATGGTCGTGATGAGGGCTACTTGGGCCCCGCCTAATGCAAGGAGCATCACAGCACCCCCCGCCGTACGGTCTTCGTTTGGCGCTAGCTTCTCCTACTGACGACCTCTAAATGTACTGTAGGGCCGACAGCGATATTGCAAGGATAGGAGCGGTGGTTAGCCGAAAGGTACTTGGTTCGACTCCCAATTCCTGCAGCCTACCTGTAGGCATCCTTCAGCAAAATGCCCAAACCCCTTCCCGCATCTGATAGATGACTAAATAGTAGTAAATAGAAATATGGTAGATTGGGGCCGCTCGAAAACAGAGCTCAAGGCGAATTCTTAATCTCCCTCAGGCAGGAAGACGGTGAATATCGGCGCCGCTTTCCCCCAAAGGCGCTCTTCCCTGCCATGCCCCCCCATCTGTCAAACGCATCCCAAGTCAACACCGTGTGGCCACGGCCATTATGTGCATACAAGGCTTGCGTGACTATGGAGACGCCTTTCCAACCCCCTCCGTTCGGTCATAGCAAGATGGCCCTGCACATCCACGGCACCGGGGGGGAGGGCGCTGGGTGGTGAAGGGGGGGGTGAAAAAAAAATCGAATGCAGGTCACTGGAGCACTGGAGGCAGAATTAGTCAGCTTAGCTAGCCACTAAACTGTTGGGTTTAGAGCTAGCCTTCTGCATGCGAACCTAGCACACGTTTCCCGGTCCGGTGTTGGCATGCTATCCATCTCGGCGGGGGGGGGGCCCACAGCGGTATGAACATGAACACGCTCTTGTGGTAGCAGCGATAGCAATAGGCGACCGGATGGAGTCAGGACGTTAGTTAAAGGATCCAGATTTGCTACAGCTAACACAAGTGCACAGCGGCGGCGGCGGCGGGGCTTGGAAAGGCTGTCCCCGCCAGACAAATGGCAGAGGGAGCGGACACTCGGCAGCGGCTCTATGGCTCCTTCCTTGGCAATGCCGCTCCAACAGGCGTAATTTTGATTTTCGGCGGAGGAAACATGACACCGAGGAGCAGATGGCTCTCTGGGAGGAATTCCCATCCACAGCACCAGAACTAGCAGTAAACCCCTCCTGCGACCCGGGAGTGTGTTGATTTCCATAACGTGGAATTTCGTTGTATTTCAAATAATGAAAAACTACCGTGTTGTTGTGTAATCTCACAGCCCCCGGGGTCTGTGAGATTATTGTGTGTGTCGGCGGCGGCGGCGGCAGCAGACGGCTGCCAGATCCTGTGTTTGTCACCTACTTTATCAGGCAGCGGGGGGGGGGGAGGGGGGGGGGGGGATATGATGTAAGGTAGGTGAGGCAGACGGCCAGAAATTAGGTTGAATCATTCCCTCTTGCGAAAAACAGCGCCGCCGACCTCAAAACCCGAGTCACCGGGGTCTGCGGTCACTCGTCCTGCCGAGGGTGACCGCATCACATCCATCCTCACCAGAGAGGTGACAAAACTGCCAATCCCCTTTCCTTTCTACCGGCCTAATATCAAATAGCCCCATGAAATGAAATCAACAGGATGTGTGTTTTTGTCTGTGTGTGTTTTTGACTGTCTGTGTGTGTTTTTGTCTGTGTGTGTGTGTGTGTGTGTCTTACGCCAGACACGGTTAAAGGGAATAAAGAAAATATGTGAAGGGGGGAGGGAGAGGGGGGAGGAGAAGAAAGGCCATACACAGTGAATCCAACCCACCTTGTATACTTGTCCATAGGTGCCATTTCCAACCACTTCCACCAATTCAAAAATCCCCGCTGGATCCTGTAAAAAAACATTTTTTTAAAAAAAAAAAAAAAGGGGGGGGGGGGGGGGGGAAAACACAGAAAAACAGGCTTTTAGTTGTTGAACATTTGCAAGTGTGGGGGGGGGGGGGGGGGGGAGATCATATGGATAAAGGGTGACGTTATGGGTGACGAAGAGCACCCACCACCACCACCACCACTTCTCCCCAGCTGTTGCTGTTGAGATTTCAACCGACATGCCGACCCCCCCCCACACACACACCCCACCCCCCGTCGTCCCCCCTACCCTCCCCCCCCTTCCCTCACCCCTCTCACCCCCCCCCAAAAAAAACAACCAGCTTTCAGAGACAAAGGAAAGCCAGACTCTGGGCAACACCTCGCTGCTACACACACACACACACACAGAAAATGGGTCATTTCCCCCCCCCCCCCCCCATCTATCACATCCATCACCCCCCCCCCCCCCCCCCAATACCGCATCACCCATAGGACCGCATCGCCCCCCCATTTCTCCCCCCAAAAATGGGGGAGAAAAAAAGCTAACGTACAGATAACAAAAGAGGCGATGGGATTGGGGGGGGGGGGAGGAAGGGAGGGAGAGGGGGGGGGGGGGGGTGTATAGACACTGGCCATCCCCCCCCCACACACACACACACAGCCTCCCCCAACCCTCCCCCACGGCAGCACTCACCCGCAATGAAGCCAAGTCTATGTCCACCAGACTTTTAGCCGGAGAGTCGTTCGCCATCTTTTTTGCCCCAAAATAAAAGCCGTTGCTCGCGTCGCTACCGCATTAAAGTATGTGTGGGGGGGGGGGGGGGGGGGAGAGACGACGACGCGAGGGGGGGGTGAGGGGGAGACAGATATGCCTTCCTTTTTTTCGCTCGTGAATACGGTTGCTAGCGGTCCAGGGGGGGCGACTCCATGTTGAGGTGGCAGCGGCAGCAGCAGCAGCAACGGCCTCAGCAACTACTCCCTCCCTCCCTCGCTTGCTTGCTCTCTCCCTCCCCCTCTCGCTCTCGCTCGCTCGCGCTCTCTCTCTCTCTCTCTCCCCCGGTCGCTCGCGCTCTCTGTCTGTCTGTGTCTCTCTCCCTCCCTCCCTCCCTCGCTCGCGCTCTCTTTCTCTCCCTCTCTCTCTGTCTGTCGGTGTCTCTCTCTCGCTCGCGCTCTCTCTCACTCTCTTTCGGTGTCTCTCTCTCTCTGTCTGTCGGTCTCTCTCTCTCTCTCTTTCGGTGTCTCTCTCTCTCTCGCGCTCTCTCTCACTCTCTTTCGGTGTCTCTCTCTCTGTCTGTCTGTCGGTGTCTCTCTCTCTCTCGCTCGCTCGTTTCAGTGTGTGCTGTGCGCCTCTCTCTCCCAGAACAGGGAACTGCGCGCACACACACACACAGAAAAGGGTTGGGCCTCAATGCATAACACGCCTGGGCATTGAGAGGGGGTAATTTACAGTGCAAACACTCTCTCTCTGTCTCTCCCCCCTCCCCCTTTCTCTCCCCCCTCCTCTCTCTCTCTCTCTCTCTCTCTCTCGCTCTCTCTCTCTCTCCCCCCTTCTCTCTGTCCCCCCCCCCCCCTCTCTCTCTCTCTCTCTCTCTCTCTCCAGAAACAGACCCACTCATATAATACAGCACATCGTGAATAAGTCCCACGTGTCCGTGGGACGTGCGCGCGCACCCGCCGGGACGGAACCGTCAACGCACGTTATCCTGGGTGTGGCACGTGGATGTCAACCGCTGCAGTCAGTGTGTGTGTGTGTGTGTGTCTGTGTTTGTTTGTTTGTTTGTTTGTTTGTGCGTGCGTGTGTGCGTGTGTGTGTGTGTGTGTGTTGCTGAGCAGGGCTCTCTCACACATTGTAGGCCCCTATGAGGTAGGTAGGTGTGTGTGTGTGTGTGTGTGTGTGTGAGTGAGTGAGTGTGTGTGTGTGAGGGGGGGGGGGGGGGCTGGTCGTTAACGGTGTGTCAGTAAAAGTGTGTCAACATGGCAAATCATTTGTGTTGCCCTGTTCAACTTTATCACACCCCTTTTCAGGATTTTCAAGACCGTGTAACCTTTAGCCTATAGGTCTGCATTTGTATAAAAAAATAAAAAGGAGAATTGTTTTTTTTGGGGGGGCAAAGAATAAAACAAAAGACTTTTGATTTGATTCAACTTTCATTTAGGTTTATGGTGGATTTACTAGGCCTCCACACACACACACACACACACACACACACACCCGCGGTTAGATGAACAGGTAGGAGACCAAGTCTGTTATTATATAAATGCTTCAACTCCAAAATTGTGACACATTACGCAAACCAGTCAGTCGATATGTGTCTGACAAACACACACACACACACGCACTCACACACACGAGCACAGTGGTCTTAGTAGGCCTATTAAGTCGACGCTAAGACCGTTATTTGACACCTAAACCAGATAAGATAACTTCAGCCCAGATAAGGGAATTCAGTCCTGAAGGATTATAAAGGATGACGATGGGAATCACAATCACAGTTTTATTATCATTACTAAGTCATTAGTTGGCTTCATACGGTGAGGAACTAATTAACTTGTTATCCAGTGTTTTACTGCCACCACGTGGATATTCCGTGTCATTGCAATGGTCAAACCACTACATTGCTTTATCCCTCGTATTTTCTTTTAGCCTGAGCACCTTTTTGGACAGCAGCAGAGTACAGGACAAGTTAAATCGATAAAAATATATATATTTTTGTTTTGTATCAGATCTGAAATGCCACATTTTATTCAAAATAAAATGTATCAAGACTTTTCCACTCAGACAATCATTATTCTAGCACCTCCAAGTGACAATGTGTAAGGTTTACTAGTGTGTGTGTATATATATATATATTGTGGCGATCGCGGCCAGGTGTGGCGATCACGGCCATGCCCCCTATGGGCGCAAGGGGTTCTGGGGGTGCAACCTGGTGGGGTTTGGACTATATCGGCGCCCCAGAATCCCTGTGGGGTTGGTGGTTGGGAATTACTGATTGTGTGTCATTGTGTGTGTGTTTCCGTGTATGCAGTGTTTTGTTATGACCGTCAGGTGTGCTGTGTTTCTGTCTGTGTGGGCGTGTTCAAATAAAGGCAACTCCCGGGGTCGTGCGGTGTATGGGGCACGGGAGTTGCGTAACCTAAACCTGGGTTCCTGTCTCACTCCTTCCTTGCCGTCGCCACAATATATATAACATTTATTTTTTTATTTTTTTTATTTTAATGCTGATACAGCAATAACAAGCTACAAATAGCAACAATCCCATGAATTAAATTTCACCCATACCTGATATATTGTATTTTGAAAATTTGACTCTTGTGTTTACATGACTATGCTCTTGGCTTCCTCTTCCTGGTCAGGGAACAGAGGTGGACGTAAAGGCCGCAGTATACTCGCCGTTCCCAAGCTATTGTGACGTCAAAATGACGTAGATCTCGCCGGCGCGACAGGATTTTGGCCCGTTCGCGCCATGTCGCGCACCTCTCTTTTTTTTCAGCGGCGCGCGACAAAGCGGAAACAGAAACACGGACGAGTTCGAAGGCACATTGTAATGTGCCTTATTGCTGAGGCTTCTTCCTTTATATGTTCTGTTTTATTGTGTGGTGCAGGCCTATATTCTTTCGCTAATAAACCGTGGTTTTACGTAAGTGCTGTTGTTGTGGTCAAAGACAGTGGAATTACGTGGCTGAAAAACTATCTCAAAGCGGCATTAAGTTATAAAATAAAAGTATATAAGACAATCACTAAGTTATTAAGATGGATGCTTACAAACACTCTTCATATGAGAACTGCTGCCATACACTGGACTGTTGATGGCTGACCAGGTGGGGCAGTGATGTAGAATAATAGCAATGTAAAGTAAAGTAATAGACATAATGCTGTATAGTGAGAGACATCCCGGTGAACTAAACCTTAACTGAATGTCTAATGATGTGTAAGAAATTAAAGACACGGGTACCAGCATAGACGATGTCTAGGGGTACCAGTATTAGCATATCTCTTCTTCTACTGCGTAGAAATAGCAGTCGGTCGCCTTTCCTCAGTGGCGCCACCTCTGTTCAGGAGAAGACTGCAACTACTGTCGCGGCCACCAGCGCGAGTATACCGCGCTCCCGTGACGTCACATTATCGCGCGACGGCGAGTATACTGCGGCCTTTATTAAGGGTGTTATCAGCCAGACCAGCGGCTGGCTCGAGCCTCCAGGAGGTCTCCAGGATGGGGCTGTAGCTTTCGGGCCCCGCGGACGGTCCTCGGACAGCAGCCATCAGGCGGGAGGTCGGCAGAATGGACTCGGGATGACATGGTGGCCTGTCTGGTGGGGAGTCTCTGGGCCGTCCGGATATACTCTGGGTTCTCGAAAGAAATGGTTGCCCCCCCCCCCCCCCCCCCCCCACCCAATGTCTCCACTCCAGGCCAGTTTCACTGCAAGAGGCCAATGTCGCCTGTTTCTCTCTGCTGGAGACAGTCTACAGGAAAAGGAGGCACATGGATGGAGCTTCTGGTCTATGGAGGATCGCTGGGGAGAGAACAGCTCCGACTCCCACACATCTGAGGCGTCCACCTCAACAACAAACCGGCAGGAGCCCCCAGAATGGGGGCAGAAGTGAACCAACGCTTGAGATCATGTAACGCCCGATCTGCTGCAGGTGACCAGGCGAAGCGCGCATGAGGGCGGGAGGTGAGGGCAGTCGGCGGGGGCAGCCGGGGCGCTGCGGGTAGGAGGAGAGTGAGCAGACCCGGTAGGACCTGGTAGAGACCGCATTAGACGCCCCTCCCTATAATGTGGACTAGATGATATAGCACAGTCCTATGGGCGGTGAGGAGACAGAGTGGTGGCACAGGGACTTACTGAAGACCTCTTGGAGACCCAAGCGCTCCAGACGGATTGGGGATGTCTACAGTGGAAACTGACTTACTCTCCTCAGGGTTTTAAACAGTGGGCATGGCATTTCAATCATCATCAACCTTTTTAGGACGGCTTAAGGGGGGGGGGGGGTTATAAAAACCATGTGGGGACCCAAGACCACGTCGTGGGTTTTCGTTCAATCACAACAGCAAAAAAGCAACAACAAACAAACAACAACAAAAGAAAAAGAAAAAAGCCAACAGCCATGCAGAGGAGACACGACCACGTGGTGGCGGCGGCGCCGCACTTTGGCATGTGGCGCGACTACACGCGCCTGGCGCTCACCCTCAAGCGCATGCGCGACGCGCGCGAGACGGAGCGCGAGCGGCAGATCATCAACGCGCAGGCGCCGCAGGCCCACGAGAAACCCCAGGACGGCGGCGGCAAAGGTGGCAACGGTGGCGGCAAAGGCGAAAACGGCGGCGTGGCCCTGCTCTGCGGCTTCTGCAGGAGCAACGGAGAGGCGGCCGACGTGTACACGTCGCACGCGCTGCGGTCCCGCGATGGCAGGGTCACGTGCCCCGTGCTGAGGGGCTACACCTGTCCGGGGACCGCGCGCACACGCGGCGCCACTGCCCCCGCGCCAAGTAAAGAGGGAGGGGGGGGATTAGGTTTTTTTTTTGGTTTTAGTTGTTGTTTTTGTTGTTGTGGGGGATGTTGTTGTGGTGGTGGTGGTTGTTGTTGTTGTGGGGGATGTTTTTGTTGTTGTGGGGGATGTTGTTGTTTTTGTTGTTGTTGTGGGGGATGTTGTGGTTGTGGTGGTGGTGGTTGTTGTTGTTGTTGTTGTTGTTGTTGTTGCAAACTTGTTAAGATGTTCTAATCCTCCAGGTTGATATGCCGTTGACCCGGACGCATATCCCAGTTGTAGATCAACAGGTTTGCTCTTAATAAACGTGTTCAAGCAAAGATTTGTGTCGATGAATTACTTTCATACGAATACTGAGGCTAACTGTGACATAGGTCAGGGGCAGTGCTTAATTTAATAAAGGCGGACTTTAATAAACACAAACGTAAATGTGTCATAGTATGAAAAAATATAGACTTTAACTGTGTTGGCCTGAGTAATAACACTTGAATCAATATAAAAAGACTGTTGCAATTGCAAACAGCCAACAGATTTAAATGAAATGAGAAATGATAGGCCTATATGTAATATTTTAATTCAGGATAATTAAAATGATGCAACATACTTAGAAAGACCATGCACATGCTGTAAAACACATTAATTCCTCACAGGATTGACGGTGTAAATACCGGTGAATCACTAGGATTAAGCTTAGCCTGGCTGTTAGCCTGGTCTGGAGCAGGCTTAGCCGGGATAAGTGTGAGCTGCTTTCATGCAACCGACTTGAGGCTAAATGAAGCCAGGATAACCTAAATCTGTAAACATATCCCGGCTTAATCCCTTATCCTAGTTTTGTGCAGTACCCCCCTAAATCAAAGGCTCTGGCTGTTATTTCTCCGTATTCACAAACCATTGCATTCTTTCCATTATTTTTTAACAGTTCACTAATTAACAGCGTATGCAAATATCCATTGTGGAGGGGGGGGGGGGGGGGGGAGTGGGCGTGGCAACGTACTCTTGCATGGCGAGACTGAAGGGCCCTCATTTATCAATTAATATGTGTGAATGAATATGACAAAATGGAAATGGCTGATTAAGTTTTTCTCTCCCCCACACAGTAGCCTATCAGAGGTCCCCTCTCCCCCACACAGTAGCCTATCAGAGGTCCCCTCTCCCCCACACAGTAGCCTATCAGAGGTCCCCTCTCCCCCACACAGTAGCCTACCAGAGGTCCCTCCCCCCCAAACAATAGCCTATCAGAGGTCCCCTCTCCCCCACACAGTAGCCTATCAGAGGTCCTCTCTCCCCCACACAGTAGCCTATCAGAGGTCCCCTCTCCCCCACACAGTACCCTATCAGAGGTCCTCTCTCCCCCACACAGTAGCCTATCAGAGGTCCCCCCTCCCCCACACAGTAGCCAATCAGGTAGCCTATGGGTGCTGATCTAGTGTTATTAGAGGAAGTGGTGGGTGCTGATCTAGTGTTATTAGAGGAAGTGGTGGGGGCTGATCTAGTGTTATTAGAGGAAGTGGTGGGGGCTGATCTAGTGTTATTAGGGGAAGTGGTGGGTGCTGATCTAGTGTTATTAGAGGAAGTGGTGAGTGCTGATCTAGTGTTATTAGAGGAAGTGGTGGGGGCTGCGTAAGAAGAAGGGAGCGTGTTTTAGGACAACGCACCAACTAATTGGCGGTGTCCAAGAACTCCCCACGTCTCAGCGAGTTAGGAGATAGCAGGAGTTTCCCAGCCCTCGCTAAGCTGTTTAATACCAGTAATTAACATTAACTAATTAACTTATAACATTATGTAACATGTAAACAAAGATAGATGCATGGATGGATGGATGGATGGATAGATAGATAGATAGATAGATAGATACATAGATACATAGATACATAGATAGATACATAGATACATAGATAGACAGACAGACACATTGGGCGTCATTCACGAACTGTTCTTAAAGGAACTATATGTAGGATTGCGTCCTCTCTGGCCAAAACTGTTATTGCAACCACGTTGTAAATACTGTACAGCGTGGTACTCCCTCCCCCTCCCCCCCCAGAGTAGCGGTTGCCAGATTCCCCGTTCCTGGATTACTCAACACAACACTGCGTCTACTAGAAGGAGCAACCATGACAAGTGTTTTACATACTGTTCTTTGCTTTTATTTAGGTAAAGAACATAGAATTGCCTCTGTGTATGAAGTGTGCTATACAAATACACTTGCCTTGCATAGATCCCTGATAATATTGACCAACTGCATCACCGTCACCGGGGCTTCATAGTAATGTGTCCGAATAGAGCAGCCCTGTCGGACACACACACACACGTTACCGCTGTTTTATTATCATCCACACTTCCACACCGTCACCGAGGCTTCATAGTAATGTGTCCGAATAGAGCAGCCCTGTCGGACACACACGCCAGCTCTGACCGCTGTTTTATTATCATCCACACTGCAGTCGGTGTGCAGTAAATGGCCCTCAATGGTGTGAAATCCTTACATACAGTCATTGAGCAAACGATACTGACTTCGTGAAAACGCCCATGAGGCAACGACGCAATGATTCGCTTCAAACATGTTTTTCTAGCAAAAACTGAATAATGGCGATAAGCCAAATATAATTCATTTGTAGCTGCAGCCTTCCTTATACAGTAAATGGCTGCAGCTCAGCCTATCTGGCAACCCGGATGGCGACACAGTACTGACTTCGCGATTGGATGCTAGGCAGAAGGTGGAGCAACAGACCAAAACACAAAATGTAAACAAAACAGTTTTACGGCACAGAAATATTGCGTTTGAAATTAAATATTCTGGCTGGACTACTATTATGTCTGACATAAATACTTGAAATTAACATGATTCCTCAATGTCTATTGACATATTAGGGTCATTTTATGATTACTTTGAGTACATTTCTTACATATAGCTCCTTTAAGAACAATTTGTTCTTAAGTCCTACTTACGAAGATTTTACGAAGATTGTGGCATTCATGAATTTTTTTCTTAGTTAAGAACAAATCCTACGAACACTCAGGAGTGCTCTTAAGCACATTTCAGTGCCGACATGTTGGCATGGTTGTGTTGTCTTCTTTTGTTAAGTTCAATAAAATACATTACAGTGAAATTTCTGTCATATTTATGTATTTATTTATTCATTTCATTTTTTTTTCATTTTTCAATTAGTGATCCCACCCTATTTATAGGTGGCATTTCTCCATCCATGGCCTACAAAACAATGGCATATACTGTATATTGCTGCTACAGGAGATTGTGGATCTGCCCTACGGAGGGAACGAATCTTTCAGGACCACGTAGATCTTTTTTCAGAGGCCCTGCACACGGCCCTGCAGTCCCTTTTATGGGCATTAATGGGCGGTTACCTATGCTAATCCTATGTTAATTAGACTCACCTGGCACACGCTCAGTTTATGAGGAGATGGCGTTCATCAATCTAAGAACACAGCTGCCAACAATTCAGCGGCTTAAGAACACGTTGATGAATCTGACGTAAGGGTCTGCTTAGAAATCTTCTTAAGAAGGACTTAAGAAAGAATCTAAGAAGATTCTTAAGAAGATATTGGTGAATGAGGCCCAATGTCTTTAGATGTGAGAGGGCGTCAGACTTTAGTCTTTTAAAAGACTTTTCAAAGTCTTAGATGCATAAGTGATTGGGCCCTACACTCTTCCATGAGTGTAGGGTTTGAATTAGTACAAAATTGTTTTTACTCATTCAATTAGCCAATTTTTAGTTGAGACAATAATGATGTCATCTTTGAAATGTTTATTTTTTCCCAGTTTAACACTTTTAAAGTGCAGATAACCAATATGATAAAAACAGAACAATAGGCCTTAAACTTGCCATTTGTTTAACATACCCTACTCCCTTATTGTCATATTGTCATCTTTATGTATATCTCCATCCAAATACTTACCATGTGCAATATTATTATATCATGCCACTTTACGTTACCTTTGTAATGTTATTATATCATGACACTACCGTTGCAATATTATGTATATCTTGCCACTTATCTCTGCAATGTAACGTACTTAATGTATCATCATACCACTTACCTCTGCACTATTATTTATATCATGTCACTTACTTTTGCAATATTATTTTCATCTTGCCATTGTTACTTGTTGTGAAAAGCAGTTTCTCTTGAAACTCTTACTCACGCGTGTTCTTTAATGAAGCGATAGAAGAAGTTTAAGTTTACTCAATAATCAGTTTTATTCTTAACACCAGTAGAATGTGCAGAGTTTTACAGATATCTGGGTCCAACTATGTTTCCCTGACAGACAACAAAGTGTGTGTCAGTTCACGAAGTCTGAGCCCCACCTATCCCTGACCCAGGAAGTTATATACACAAACAGTGAAAACGTCATAAAGGGCTGGCTGTTGACGTCTTCCCCCCTCGTCCTTGTGGTGTCTGGCTCCAGCGCCAGACTGTCGCCTCCGGGTATTCTCTAAAAGATTCTTTACACGTACAGCGACAATCCTGCCTGTTTTTCGCCATCATCTGACCTCACTATCTACTCTACACATGTCAGCACTCATTCCGATCCTGAGGAGCTGCCCCCATGCTTACATGCCTCTGCTCATACCACATGACTCTGTCTTACTTCAGCAGAAAGGCACCGAGGTTAATGTGACCCTAGTTATTGGTCATATGGTAGATATAAAATATAACCATACCTTTACACTGTTAGTACTCATTCTTGCACATCTATACACTTGTCGGTTGTTTGTCTGTTTGCTTTATTGATCATAGGCTGAAGTTAATTTGGTCTGTTGTTGTCTTTTGCCTTTTCTATTTTTATTTCTTTTCTCTATTTTATTTTATTCTCCTTCTATAGTATTACACCTTTTGCTGATGCAACAAGAGAATTTCCCCGCTGTGGGATAAATAAAGTGTAATCTAATCTAATCTAATCTAATTCCGGTATCACATGTTATTCCTAAACATAAATGACAATGTGAAACTGAACTATATAGGTCAACCCCGACATTTTGCCTCGCTGTCATACCACCACAAGGCTTTTGGTTTCCTCCCTTTAGTTTCAGTTGAGGTAAACTCAACAAAAATAAGTTGCATGGAATAAATTGACAAAGGAGGTGCAAAAAAGTTGTAGAAAAACAACTTTTTATTAACAGTTATGTACACACACACATGGATTCATTGGTTCCCCTGAATCTATGTGCGTTTGGGCCCTGCAGGTTTGGTGTTCATGTATTCATTCTCCATCTGGCGCAGTCCATTTTTCATCCTGACCTGAAATACATAAAATCACTTTACTTTGTTACTTTATTGTGACCAACATCTCGACACGTCTTACCATTATTGGATGTTATGAATGGTAGACTGTGACAGATTACAGACAACTGGTAATAGTGCATAACATAAAAGCCCGCTGTGGAGCACGTAGGTGCAGACATGCTGGAGTCGGAGTCTGCCTCTGCAGAGCCATGAAGCCCCGCCCCCGCTGCTGCTGCACAGAGGCTTGTTTATTCAAAGTTTATTAATATTGCTGCGACTGACGATTAATATTTGAACCGATTGACAGCCCTAATATGGACCCTTACTCATGGAATTAAACAAGCGATCTCAGGTGGATTTGGATGCCATGTAAGAAGAGAATTCAAAATCTGTTGTGCATTCTTAAACAAAACCTATGCTGTGGGTTACTTGTGATATCCTGTTTCCTGACTAAATGATGCGGTGTGTTGAACATGTAACACGTATGTGTGTTTAACGTAAAAAGGGTGGGGGTCACTTTTTATGGTACTTTTTTTGTTTGCATTTGCACCGGTGTCCTGAGCAAAAGACAAATCTAACCACAGGTAGACTGCAGACATTAGGGGTGAGAACGCAGAACCTTCTGTTTGTCTCCCAGCTGAAGGTTTCTGGGTTCGATCCCCAATGTGGATCCCCCCCCCCCTACCTGTAGGCCTAACCCCTACAGTACCTGCTCCTTCACATCCTTTATCTGAATGCACTGTAAATCGCTTTTGGATGAAAATGTAAAAAATACAAAAAAATGAAGCCAAAACTTAATGGTCATGACCAGACCTTTCCCAAATGTTATTCACCTTTAGAGAAAACACTCTGTATAACAATTCAGTAATAGGCCTATATTATCATAAGATTTATCCATCTGCTATTATTATTATTAGTGAAATGCGCTGTGAGAATATCAGTTCTGGTTGACGTGTGGGACAATTTCCATTGTAGACCGCTCCCGACTCATTGCTGACCAATCAGGGCATCTCTTCCCTGATTGGCCCAGGGAATCACCTGTCGCTTTGCATTACAGGTGCATGAAATGCATCACTTCTCAACGGTGGAGAAACTTGGAGAGGGATGCGCCACCTTCTACCATTTTCAAAACACACGCACCTTCCAGGAGAAGGTGCACGTTGGACGCGGTGCAGTGCGTCACCACGGGCGGCGGGTACACGGCCTTGGTGACGCACCAGTACAGGCCGCTGTCCTCCGCCGTGACCCCGATGAGGGCAAACCGCGCCCACCCGTCCGCCGCCGTCGCGTTGTTCACGCGCATCTCCAGCCTGTCCTTCACGACGGCGATCGGCCCCGCGTCTTCCTTGAACGGGTAGGTGGCCACGATGTTTCGGGACTTGTAGAGGCGGAAATAAAGCTCCGCGCCGGCTGCGGCGGGCGGACTCGGGCACGGCACCAAGACGACGCTGTCGGCCGGCACGCACGCGGTTTCCACCTGAACTGCGGGGGGCGAAAAAAGGGTGACAGGTGGTCACGCGGTTTGTGACAGATCATCCGCTTTCCATTGCAGTGTCCTATTATAGGGATGGGCATTTGAAGGCATATCAATATTCGAATATTCTATTTAAAAATAAATCGAGTAATCGAATAACCGACCTACAAAAAAAGAAAAGTGTAGCGCCGCACTCATAGTGTAGCCTGAATGGCTTCGGTGATCTGGCCTTCGTTTTCCATCTATTTAAATAAGGACATCAAATCCGATTTGTTCAATTTATTGAGCATTTTAGAAGGAAAAAAACAATCGAAATCAGTATGCTGAATCGAAACGAGTTGAAACGAAACCATCCTTTTTGACAAGAATATGAATGAACAGTATTGCATACTTAAGGCACAAACTGAAATTAGATTCAAGTAAATTTAAGGCACAAACTGAATAGATCCAAGTAACTGAAGCACAACAGCAAGCAGGGCTGCACATAACTTTTTTAGTGAGTTACTCCAGGGGTCCAGTCCGTCACTGCCACGGAGCGAGTAACGGATGGCTCACAGTACGGATGAGCACGGATGTCTCACAGTAACGGACGTTGCGATCAGCTGATTTTGCGCAGTTCTCCAGTGTGCGCGCGGTGCACAGAGCACACAGCGCTCCGGCTCCGTTTGCCTTTTTTTTTGCAGGTGGGGAAACGCAGAAGTAGTACAAGATACACGTGTAGTTTTATTTTGATGACCTGATGGTGAGTTACGCAAAAGCGCTGTAGTGGCACAACAAGTGACGTTACGCATCGCTGATTATGGGCGCGCATGCGTACTTGCGTACCAGTTATGTGCACCCCTGCACATAAGCCCACTTACTGCATCACTCATTCTTGTTTTAAAAAAAAGAGCATATCTACGTGCTCGGGGGAATCAAGCCCGCCGTGGAAAAGACTCCGCTGGAGCGGAGGTTGCCGGTAGCCAAATATTCACACACATTCCACATTTCTTTCACCGATCTGGTCAAAATATTTCCACACTTCGCTTCTTTTGGTCGCCATTAGGTACTTTTAGTGTGCGCGCTGCCTGCAAGTGTAAACTACGTGATGCGCAAAGGCACAAAAATATATCTAATGTATTGCAATTGTGTTTCTTTCTTTCTACTTTACATATTTTAAATGGCATTAGTATATAGGCCTACGTTTAATGAACAATATGTAATTAATATAGCTAATGAATAATATTGAATTAACTTTAGGCAAACATTTAAACAAATCCGCTACAGCTAAAGTCGAATACCCACGTCATTTCGAATAATCGAATATTCGAATAACCGTGCCCATCCCCTACAGCAGTGGTTCTTAACTTTTTTCAGTGATGTACTGCCTGTGAAATACTTTTTCAGGCAAGTAGGCCTACCCCCTAACCAGCGCAAATAATTTTTGTAAAAGTTGTCAAGGCAACATATTGATAATTGCGCGTGCCAGGTTGGGTCATAACATTACATCCTGGTACGGGGGAGACTCGGGGTTTTTAGGGTAGGCCTAATGAAATTGAATAACCTTATGAATATAAAATTCTGTTTATGAATTTCAACTTTTTGTTTATGAACAACACATTTTATTTAAATATTTATTAAATCATATTTTTTGAAATAATGCTATTTTTATATAGGCTATACAAATATATATTTTTAAATCTCGTACCCCCTGGAGTGCCTTAAAGTATCCCCAGGGGTACACTGCCCTACAGTTACAGTGTCACCTGCAGGTACTGAGCCGTGCGGCGACATCTGACACACTAGTTCGTGCGTGTAAGATGGTGTCGCAGCAGCTCATGCCATAGATGCGGCGCTTTAAGTCGCATCTACAGCCTATCCTAACATCCTGTAGTAGTTAACCATTGAAGCAACGGGGGCAAGACAACAATAGACAAAGTGAGTCCAAGTGTTTCCCTAACCACAGCTGTATAGAAACCCCCTCTGGACATTTAGTTCTCCTTTCTACAAACTACCAACTACAAAAAAAGAACCCCTTTATTCTGGGCGTCATGATGAAAATAGCCTACTTACAGGAAAGGTTGGTTGCGCAATCCCACGCCACCCCTGCGCCACAGCGGCACGCCAGCAGCAGGAGTACCGCAAAAACTTGACCCATCCTCGCTCGGTAGACACGATAGGAGAAACCCTCTCTCCAGGGGGGGGGGGGGGGGGGGGGGGGGGGGGGGTCTGCGGGCCTGCGATGCCTGGTGTCGGGTTGAACCCCACCTTTTGACTGCTGCTCTGATCTTCCTGGGTGTAGGATAAGCACCTCCTGCAACAGGGGGGGGCGAGCCACAATGCAAGGCGATGGTCTCCGTTGCTTTTTGTAACCTCCTGTTGCATTTCGTTATGGGTGTGGCAGAACACACACACACACACGTGTTCTGCTTTTGATTATGGCGTGATGAATGCGCATCACTATGGAAAAGATAAGATATGTATTGCTTTTTTTTTTTTTTACATGCAAGTGATTGCATTTCAATTAGTCACTGAAAATCTTCCATACACCATTGATGTGTGTAGTCATACCCCCCCACACACACACACTGATGAAAAGGTGAATGGAGATTGCACTGATGTGTGTGTAGTTTGAGTCATACCCCCCTCCCCTTCACACTGATGAAAAGGTGAATTGAGACACCACTGTTGTGTGTTGTGAGGTGTTGGAGGACATGTCTCCAGAGGACTGAGCTCACGGTCCTCCGAGCCACCAGTGAGTCCAGGAAGAGCCAGCGGGAGGGACTGAAGACCGGGCCGACGTCAGGGGGCAGGACCCCATAGAGACCTGCTGGGATCCAAGGGGCTGGAAGGACATCCAGGTGTGCTGCTAGGAGAACCAACAGAGAGCTGAGCTGTGGAGAAACATCTGCTCAGCTTGGAGGATTTACACTGAACCAACGGGAAGGATCATCCAACACACGACAACATCCAGTTGGACCCACTGACCAGTTTATTACCAAATACAACACAAGAATAGTCCCTTAATCCAATACACACAAGGAATACAATAGAAGCAGCCACTGGCGTAACTATCGACGGTGCAACCGATGCATTGCACCGGGGCCCAGACGCCGGGGGGGGGGCCCATGAAGACGCCGGGGGGGGGGGGCCTCCTACGTCAACAATTGCGCAGCACCCCCCCACCGTCGACAATCGCGTAGCACCCCCCACCCCCCCCCCCCCCCCCCCCCCCAACAACCGCGGGGGCCCTAAAATATTATTTGCACCGGGGCCCATCATCACCTTGTTACGCCAGTGGAAGCAGCATTACAGACATTACAAATTTATGATTACAAATCATAAACCGGTGTGCACATAACTTTAATAACTGTACATGTTGTGCTGCCGTGTTCCCAACACAACACATGAATCAATATTCAGTTTAAAGTCCTTCACAACATGAACACCATTAGCTTTTCCCATAGACCGCATTTATGAATATAATTTTATATCTGCTTTAAATCAGTTTACATGTTAGGCTTATCAAAATGAAAGAGCCTTAGTATGAAACATGTCTAAAAATATATAAAATATTGTAGTATAAAACTGTAGATTTACCATAAATCAATTAAAATAGTTATCCCTATGGAAGACCTTAAAAGTCACTTCCTTTTATGGTTTATATGCTAATCTTTTCTAAACCCCAATAAAACATAGCATATAGAGTATAGTTGAGTATATTTAGAGTATATTTAAATCAACACAGATACAAAAGTGTTGTAGTTACACTCTCAAAGTTGACTCCTAAGAGCATAAACAGCTGCTATTAAAACAACACAATCCATGTATATCCATGGGTCCAGATGCATATATTCTCAATCCAGATAACAAGTGGTCATCCCAACAACAAACGTTTCATCAGGAAAGTGAATTATGTTACTACAACCGACACAGAGACACTGAGGAACCAGACCATAACCCAAACCCAGGGAGGAGGTCCTCCTGGGTGAATGTGGTGCTGAAAGTGTAGATGTGTGTCAGTGTGTCTGAGGACCCTCCTACACCTGGGGACACTCTGTAGAAGGACAGAGAGCCAGCAGGCCGGTCCAGATACACTCCTACTCTGGTAGAGCCAGAGGGGGGGAGGCGTACGTCTGTCTTACTACCGTTGTACCAGGCAGAATAATGATCATCGTAACAATAAAGACTCAAGGACTTGTTGTTCCCTCCAAGCACACTGTCAAGACCCACTCCTCTCCTTGTGATTCCTCTGTATGTCACTCCTATAACAACACGTCCTTCCCACTCCACCTCCCAGTAACAGCGGCCAGTCAGACCCTCTCTACACAACACATGGGGACAGAAGTCAAATCTCTCTGGGTGGTCAGGATACAACTGCTCCTCTTCAACCCAGGCCACCTTTCTGTTGTCCTCAGACAGAGAGAGATATCTGTAGGCTGTGTTTGGGTCCAGTGTGAGTTCACAGGCATCTGACGGGAGAACAAGACATGATTAGGCGGCTAAACCATTATAATTAATTATCATCATCATCCTTGCACAAATATTAAAAAATGTTATTAAAATCATGATCGTGATATGGCATTAGTGTTGTCTTTTCATGGTTTTAATTTGTCAAGTTTTTCATTCACACAGGAGTATACAAAAATAGGCTTTACCATGTGGATATTTTATATCGACTATTTATTTATTCAATTACCAGTAAACATATCGTGATGCATATCGTTATCAAGATATTAAATGACCTTTATCGGGATAGAAGATTTTGGCCATATCACCAGCACTAATAGGTACTAATTGGAATAGTGTGCTATGACTTTTATAAGCAATAGTGCATATAGTTTTTAAGATTATTAAAGATCTCAAAAAACATATGTGAATATACATACACATAAGTACACATATATACACACACAAAAGCATGTAATGGCAGTGCAAGTACAATTTATTCAGGAATTGTAGGTTTTCTAGTTGTTGTTGTTGTTGTTATTATTATTATTATAAACAGCTTCACCCCTAATAGTAATAATACTATCCTAGTTTAAATCTAATATGAAATACATGTCTCATGAATAATGTTATAATTTTAAATTTGTTATGTCTAATAATGTTAGTAATAGCATAATTATTATGTTCGTATGTCTAATATAATAATGATAATAATAATAATAATAAGAAGAAGAAGAAGAAGAAGAAGAATAAGAATAACAAACATTTGAACAACAATAATTAGTTCAAAAATATTATTTAGAATAGTAAATAGGCCTAATAATAAGGGTGATGATTATAATAATCATTTTTATACACATAATTACTATTATTATGATAATCATGATAATTATGATATTATGACTATGTCTAATAATAATAACAATACTACTAATAATCCTCATTAATAAATAATAACCTATTGGATTTAGTTATTTTTAATGACACCTAGTGGAGATGAGGTGTGAGACCGAGGAGGTCAGGCTAATGAAGCGACAGGTTCAGATTTTGAACCGTATCCATGCGGTATCTTGCCCTATTATCCTATGTTAAGAAATACCCACAGTAAAGGGCCTTTTGATTTTGTTTCCATTTAAGTATGGAAAACGTCTGTTTGTTTCATTTGAGTATAGGTGAGGGAGAGAGAGAGCAGGTTTTCAATTCAGTTCTAACACACACACATGGATGGACTTTCCATCTACACAGTCCAATGCGTGTTGTGATGAATCAAACTAAACAGACACTTACACTTCTTTAGAGCTGGTTTCAGCCTCCCCACACCACCATACTCCAAACTGGGGGGGAAACACAGTGAGAGCAGCATGTTGGCTTTAAACATGGAAACATTCACCTTCATAATCTGCTGGATCATTACTTTCTACACATGAGTTACAGCTGCGTTTTGAAACCACTTCATCTAGCAGGCGGTTGAATCCTTGTAGGAGACACTGTCTCACTGAGTGGTGAGCTGTCCTCTCCATACCTGAGAGTGTCCAGTTTCCAGCCTGGATCCTCCAGTCCAGCAGACAGCAGCGTAACTCCTGAGTCTCCTGCAGGGTGATTGTAGCTCAGGTCCAGCTCTCTCAGATGGGAGGGGTTGGAGCTCAGAGCTGAGGCCAGAGAAGCACAGCCTTCCTGTGTGACCATGCAGCCAGACAACCTACACACACACACACACACACACACACACACGATATAGACTTCATTTAGGAGGATCTTCTCCAACAAGGGGGCGGTAGTTAAGAGGTATTAAATGTCTTCTGATGAGGAGCCTTGTGGTGGGACTGTTTGCACATTGAGTCCAACTGACCTGAGAGTCTCCAGTCTACAGTGTGGACTCCCCAGTCCAGCAGAGAGCAGCTTCACTCCTGAATCCTGCAGATCATTGGTACTCAGGTCCAGCTCTCTCAGACTAGAGGAGGTGGAGCTGAGAACTGAGGCCAGAGCTTCACAGCATCCCTCTGACAGATTACAGCCATTCAGCCTGCACACAAAATAAACAGGAACATGTTAGGAACTGTGTTGAAATGTATTAGAATTGAAAACCTTTACTCCTTTTTACATTATGAATGTTAATAAATGAGATCTTTAAATGTTAATAGTTAGATGTCATGAAGATCACAGTTCAAATATGAAACAAAACGTATCATTAAAATGTCCCCAAAAGAGGCTGTAATTAAACTTTACTAAACAACTCTAAACCCCACCTTACTGTCTGTCTACATGATAATGAGTAGAACATGTAATATAACATACACCTTATACTGTCATTAACAAACTAAGAATATAACATACACCTTATACTGTCATTAACAAACTAATAATATAACATACACCTTATACTGTCATTAACAAACTAATAATATAACATACACCTTATACTGTCATTAACAACAAGGTCATTTAGGAGGACCTTCTCCAACAAGGGGGCGGTAGTTAAGAGGTGTTAAATGTCTTCTGATGAGGAGCCTTGTGGTGGGACTGTTTGCACATTGAGTCCAACTGACCTGAGAGTCTCCAGTCTACAGTGTGGACTCCCCAGTCCAGCAGAGAGCAGCTTCACTCCTGAATCCTGCAGATCATTGGTACTCAGGTCCAGCTCTCTCAGACTAGAGGAGTTGGAGCTGAGAACTGAGACCAGAGCTTCACAGCATCTCTCTGACAGATTACAGCCATTCAGCCTGCACACAAAATACACAGGAAGTTTTAGATTAAATTTCATCAAATGTATTAGAAATGCATTATTAGTTTAAAGGTGCTGTAGGTAAAATGTAAATATATATATATATATATAAAATAAATATTAGGGCTAGATAAAATTAACGCGTTCATCTCGCGTTAACGCGTTAATTTTGACAGTCAATTTTAATTTTTAAAATTTAAAATTAAATTTTGACAGCCCTGATATATATATATTAGGGCTGTCAAAATTAAAAATTACATTTAAATTTAAAAAAATGCGTGTATCGAAAAATAATGCACTTCACGGAGGTGCATTATTTTTCGATACATGCACACCTCGTCGTAGATTATCCCTTACATATACACTAGTATTATTAAAGGGGCTACTTTTATATTCTAGTATTATGTATACTGTGTTGTGTGTATTGTAATACATGTTATTGGTGAACCTACAGATATCTTTCGGAGTCTTTGACCACTGGCAGCAGCCTCAGAAGACCTTCCTCTGAAGCAGAGTATTTCTTCAGGTCAAACACATCCAGCTCCTCTTCTGATGTCAGTAAGATGAAGACCAGAGTTGACCACTGAGCAGAGGAGAGAGATTCTGTGGAGAGACTTCCTGATGTCATGGACCGTTGGATCTCCTCCACTAGAGAACGGTCGTTCAGCTCATTCAGACAGTGGAACAGATTGATGCTTCTCTCTGGAGAGAGATCTCCACTTATCATCTCCTTGATGTAAGACACTGTTCCCTGATTGGTCTGTAAGCTACTTCCTGTCTGTCCCAGCAGACCTCGTAGTAGAATCTGATTGGTCTCCAGAGAGAGGCCCATGAGGAAGCGGAGGAACAAGTCTAGGTGTCCGTTCTCACTCTGTAAGGCCTTGTTCACAGCACTCTGGTAGAGGAGGTGGAGATCATCTTCCCCGGAGGTTGCTTGTTCTTCTGAGAGCAGATTGACACCAGTTTTGATGAAGGACAGAAAGACATGAAGGGCAGCCAGAAACTCCTGGATGCTCAGATGGACAAAGCAGAAGACCTTGTCCTGGTACAACCCACACTCCTCTTTAAAGATCTGGGTGAACACTCCTGAGTACACTGAGGCGGCTCTGATATCGATGCCACACTCTGCCAGGTTGGCCTCGTAGAAGATCAGGTTGCCTTTCTCCAGCTGGTTAAAGGCCAGTTTTCCCAGAGAAACAATGATCTCCTTGCTCTCTGAACTCCAGTGTGGATCTGTTTCAGCTCTCCCATGATACTTCCTGTCCGCCTGTATGGACTGAACCCTCAGGAAGTGGCTGTACATCTGAGTCACAGTCTTGGGCATCTCTTCTCCTCTCTGGGATGTTTTGAAGAAGTCCTCCATAACTGTAGCAGTGATCCAACAGAAGAGTGGGATGTGACACATGATGTGGAGACTTTGTGATTTCTTGACGTGGGAGATGACTGTGCTGGCCATGGTGCTCTCCTCTCTGAATCTCTTCCTGAAGTAGTCCTCCTTCTGTGGGTCGGCGAAGCCTCTCACCTCCGTCACCATGCCAACACACTCAGCAGGGATCTGATTGGCTGCCGCAGGGCGTGTGGTTATCCAGATGCGAGCGGAGGGAAGCAGGTCGCCCCTGATGAGGTTTGTGAGCAGCACATCCACCGAGGTCGGCGCTGTGACATCAGTCCAGATCCGGTTCTTCTGGAAGTCCAGAGGAAGTCGACACTCATCCAGACCATCCAAGATGAAGACAACTTGGAACCGGTCGTATCTGCAGATTTCGGCTTCTTTGGTTTCAATAAAGAAGTGATGAAGAAGTTCAACCAAGCTGAACTCTTTCCCTTTCAGTAAATTCAGCTCTCTGAAAGTGAAGGGAAATGTGAAGTGTATGTCGCGGTTGGCTTTGCCTTCAGCCCAGTCCAGAGTGAACTTGTGTGTTAAGATGGTTTTACCAATGCCGGCCACTCCAGTTGTCATTATGGTTCTGATTGGTTGATTTTGTCCAGGTAAGGGTTTAAAGATGTCTTCACATTCGATTGGTGTTTCCTCCATGGCTGGTTTCCTGGAAGCTGTTTCAATCAGTCTGACTTCATGTTCCTTGTTGACGTCTCCACTGTGTCTCTCTGTGATGAAGAGCTTTGTGTAGAAGTCATTCAGACCCGTTGGCTGTCCTGCTTTAGCGATTCCCTCAAACACATGCCTGAACTTCTCCATCAGATGAGACCTGAGTTTAAGTCGGCACTCATCAGAAATGGTTTCTAAATGAGAAAACAACAGAATACATCAGTTAGTTGATGTGACATCAGTAGATAAATGTCAATATTTCTTGTTAAATGTGCAACTTTATATTTAGTGGCTTCATTACTTGTGGTAGGATGTGGTTGGAGAAGCTGGCCGTGACTAGGACTGCCTGTAATGGACAAAACTTTTCAGAATTATTTTGATATTTCCACAATAATATGGTTGTTGTTATGACGAGTATTTTAAATTCAACTTCAGATGTGTCTTATAACTTTGCGTCCTTCCCTGTTTTCAGGCCACAAGGTGACATTTTGATGGGCCGTTAGAAGCCATTTTGAAATCTATCTCTTTGTGACATCACAAGTGGCAGTGTCCACTCAGATGTATAATGGACAGATCAACTCCAACTCCAGTTTTTTCATTGAATTTTGGATTATTGCAGAAAATAAGCTCTGTGGCGAACAAAAGTTTATGATACTCACACATTTTGTTAACTGAGATAATCTTGAACTCTACTTTTATGTTTTTTTGAAGCGTAAATGCAATCGCCGGAAGTTTTTTAAGACACGTTTTTAGGACTCATTCCTGCACCACTCTATAACCCTACATATGGATCAAACCATTGAACCTGATACAATAACCCTACATATCTGGATCAAACCATTGAACCTGATACAATAACCCTACATATCTGGATCAAACCATTTAACCTGATAGACCCACAATAACCATACATATCTGGATCAAACCATTTAACCTGATAGACCCACAATAACCCTACATATCTGGATCAAACCATTTAACCTGATAGACCTACAATAACCCTACATATCTGGATCAAACCATTTAACCTGATAGACCCACAATAACCATACATATCTGGATCAAACCATTTAACCTGATAGACCCACAATAACCCTACATATCTGGATCAAACCATTTAACCTGATAGACCCACAATAACCCTACATATCTGGATCAAACCATTTAACCTGATAGACCCACAATAACCCTACATATCTGGATCAAACCATTTAACCTGATAGACCTACAATAACCCTACATATCTGGATCAAACCATTTAACCTTGTCATAATAAACCACGTGTCACCAGGTAGACTATAACCGTCTTCCTTGTTTTTTCACCTCACACAATTGCGGCAGCTCGTTGAGACCCCCCCCGACCACTCTTTGTGTTGGTACGGCCCATTCATCTCCTTTATTTTGTTGAAGTAGCTCCATTGCTGCCTTTTTGAGTTTCTCTCTAAGGGGTTTCGTGCACTTGATCTTCGCCCGGTCCATTTGTGTTTTTGTTCTCTGTTGATTTGTATTGTGCATTTTGAAAAGCCTATTGACTTTTGCCATTTATTTTACATACGCCCATTGCACCCCCTGCTATAAAACCCTAAAATCGCCAATGGATATGCGCCAAGCCGTCATCCATTTATCGTCGTTTTCCTTAAAAAAGGAATAAGGAACCAAAAAGGTTTTGGTTTTGGTCAACGGTTTTGGTTTTGGTCAAAGTAAGGGGAAGTAGGCCTAATGATTGAATGTTAAAGATCACAGTAAGCTCCACAGACATTGAGCGGCATTTTCTGTAAAATGTCCGGTGTAATCGGTAACACCCACAAGTATATTAACCGGTGTGAACATTTCCTCACCGTGGCATCCCTAATCTGGATCAAACCATTTAACCGATACCCCCACAATAACCCTACATATCTGGATTAAACCATTTAACCGATACCCCCACAATAACCCTACATATCTGGATTAAACCATTTAACCGATACCCCCACAATAACCCTACATATCTGGATTAAACCATTTAACCGATACCCCTACAATAACCCTACATATCTGGATCAAACCATTTAACCGATACCCCCCACAATAACCCTACATATCTGGATCAAACCATTTAACCGATACCCCCCACAATAACCCTACATATCTGGATCAAACCATTTAACCGATACCCCCACAATAACCCTACATATCTGGATTAAACCATTTTACCGATACCCCCACAATAACCCTACATGTCTGGATCAAACCAAGTTAAAATATATCTCCAAATGGAAAAGTTAGAAATGTAGAAATGATCTAATTTAGTTCAGTTGACACTTTTCAGAAATGTGGACCGTGTGCTTCGTCTTCTGTTTTTGAGTCTCTTTTGTTTTCCAAAACTAGAGTCTTCTCTTTAGAAACTAACAGTCTCTTCTGCTCTTCAAAATATTACTTTTTCTTCGGTTTTCCAAATAAAAGTATCTTCTGTTTCTCAAAATAAGAGTCTCTTACCGCCCCACAGTGTGTCGGCCAGTTCCTCCTGGTTCATCTCCATCAGGCAGAGCTTTGTGATGTCTACCACTCCCACTACGGCGCGCCTCCTCTGCTCCTCTTTCTTACCGTCCTCCTCCTCCCTCCGACTCTCTGAGCATTGTGGGTAATCTGGGAAGAGACCCCTCCAGAGCTTCTTCAGCTCCTTGTCTAGAAAAGCGTGTGCGTCCTCCTCAGCCCTCTGGAGCAGAACAAACATCAATGAGAACTTGACTCTGAACTCACTGAGGACATCAGAAGCATCTGTCCTAGATTCACGTCCCGCTGGTCTAAAGAGGGAAGCCTGGAGACCAGCAGCACCACAAGAGATGCTTTCTAATGTTCATGTGGAGCTGGAGTCAAATGTCTTGTTGGACCTTTACACACCTTGATCAACTCTGTTTGATACTGCTGTACAGACTGAGCACTGGTGACCTTTGACCTCTCCTGGTGTCGTCTGTGGAGAACACACACACACACACACACACACACACACACACACACACGTCAGTACCAGTAGAGTCTGATAACAACCAACTGGTCTGTTTTCATCGTCTGTTTGAAACTCCTACCTCTCCTTTCTGGAGGGGCGTCCATCTGTAAACTGAGGAGGTTTGTCCATAGACCGGTCACTCTTCATGGAGACACAGCCGGGTCCAGGGGGGTCTGCTCTCTCCTGCTGGACTCTTCTAGAAAGACAAGAACCAGCATTTATGGACGTTCGATAGATGCTGTATACACACACACACACACACACACACACACACACACACACACACACACACACACACACACACACACACACACACACACACACACGATAACGACAACAACCAACTGGTCCGCTTTCATCGTCTGTTTGAAACCCCTACCTCTCCTTTCTGGAGGGGCGTCCATCTGTAAACTGAGGAGGTTTGTCCATAGACCAGTCACTCTTCATGGAGACACAGCCGGGTCCAGGGGGGTCCGCTCTCTCCTGCTGGACTCTTCTAGAAAGACAAGAACCAGGATTTATGGACGTTCGATAGATGCTGTACACACACACACACACACACACATGCGCGCGCGATAACGACAACAACCAACTGGTCCGCTTTCATCGTCTGTTTGAAACTCCTACCTCTCCTTTCTGGAGGGGCGTCCATCTGTAAACTGAGGAGGATGATCCATAGACCAGTCACTCTTCATGGAGACACAGCCGGGTCCAGGGGGGTCTGCTCTCTCCTGCTGGACTCTTCTAGAAAAACAAGACAAGAACCAGGATTAATGGACGTTCGAAAAAAATGCCGTACCTTTATAATCCATCCATTGTTAAAGGTAAATCCATAGACCACAGTCCATAGACCTCTTCTTACCTCTTAGCTGGGCTGTGGCGGCCGTGTTCCCCAGACAGGGTGGTTTTAGAGGGAGGACCCCC
>JAOPHQ010000928.1:0-77500 GCA_030340625.1 Merluccius polli
CCCCATCCTGCTACACGGTGACCCTAATACCCCGACCGCCGGCCCCATCCTGCTACACGGTGACCCTAATACCCCGACCACCGGCCCCATCCTGCTACACAGTGACTTTAATACCCCGACCACCGGCCCCATCCTGCTACACGGTGACCCTAATACCCCGACCGCCGGCCCCATCCCGCTACATGGTGACCCTAATACCCCGACCGCCGGCCCCATCCCGCTACACGGTGACCCTAATACTCCGACCGCCGGCCCCATCCTGCTACACGGTGACTCTAATACCCCGACTGCCGGCCCCATCCTGCTACACGGTGACTCTAATACCCCGACTGCCGGCCCCATCCTGCTACACGGTGACCCTAATACTCCGACCGCCGGCCCCATCCTGCTACACGGTGACTCTAATACCCCGACTGCCGGCCCCATCCTGCTACACGGTGACCCTAATACCCCGACCGCCGGCCCCATCCTGCTACACGGTGACCCTAATACCCCGACCATCAGCCCCATCCTGCTACACGGTGACCCTAAAACCCCGACCATCAGCCCCATCCTGCTACACGGTGACCCTAATACCCCGACCGCCGGCCCCATCCTGCTACACGGTGACCCTAATACCCCGACCGCCGGCCCCATCCTGCTACACGGTGACCCTAAAACCCCGACCGCCGGCCCCATCCTGCTACATGGTGACTCTCCTGTTACCTGTCCTCTAGGCTATGCAGTACAAAACTATGCAGATCATCCATTGTTTGACTGATAAATGAAAGGGAGGCCATGTAATGCTACTCCTGACACAGACATTGCTTCCTGATCAACTCCTCAAGAGCAGTGGGGGGGGGGGGTTTAGAGACCGAGGTCTGGCAGGGAGGGGGAGGAGAAACTGTTACAGGTATGAGTACCCTGTTGAGTGCTTTCTGATATATATATATATATATATATATATATATATATATATATATATATATATATGTGCTGTGATACCATCAGAACAGCCTTCTGCCCAACAACGCCACATATTTCTTTCCTCTCTCTTTTACAGCGTTAGTGTGTATTTCTTACTGCGTGTTAGACCTCCTCACCTCGATTCACTGGCAGTACCAGCCCATAAAGAAGCCAGCCTCTCTCTCTCTCTCTCTCCCTTTGTAGCTCTCTCACCCTTGTATACTGTCGTTCTCTCCCCCTTCTCCGAGAGACCCGTCGGGTCTCGCTGCTCTCAGGGACCTGACGGGGAGCCTACCCAGAAGAGTAATAACTTCGTCCCGGCTCAAATGTCAAGCACTCCTGCCTGCGTCTAGACACACACACACACACACACACACACACACACACACACACACACACACGCACATGCACACACACTACATGTTCACAAGAGCACAAACACATACCCACATCCATAAAGACATTCACACATAATAATCGTATTCCTCTCTCTCCCTTTTATCCCATTATGTCTCTCCATCGGCACCCCCCCCCCCCCCACCTGTTCTCCTTTCACTTTCTCCATTTTGGCCATCTTGCTCTCCACCCCCCCCCCCCCCCCCACCCCCCCCGTTTTGTCATTGCTCTTCTCTCCACTGACTCAAAACACCTATCTCTTCCCCTGTTCAACCCCTCACCGCCAAATCTCTTTCTTTTCTGTCCTTGACATTTTAACGGACCAGACAAGGCCACACTGAGTGGGTCTGTGACTCCCCATTAACCCTGGGAACCTTGTAGTCCCAATGGCTGGGGGGGGGGGGGGGGGGGGGGCCATCGGGTCCATCCCTGGATGGAGGGATGCCTCTTCTGCGGTCCTTCTCAAGGTTTCTTCCCTGATCATTAGGGGGGTTCATCCTTGCTCTTTTGGGGGGCGTCGTATAATGTGGGGCCTGTGAAGCCCTTTGGAGACTTTACCTGTGATTTAGATTCATGCAAATAAAATGGACTTGACTTCTTATCTACTGAGATAATGGGGATCTCAGGATAAAAGTGTCCAGTCCCTCTTCTGTTAACATTTTAGGCACCACACCCTGATAGGCTTATTTTTATTCCTTTACTCATATCAGAATGCAACTTAACCCGTTGAAAGTATACAAGTATATATTGTATTACAATTTTCTTTAAAAAAACGAATTAAAATATGCAATGATGCAGTACCTCAATAAATATATGCTAATTTGCATATCATGGGAATCCATTTTTCAACAAATTGATTTCAATCAGAATCCTTTTTTTTGTTTTATTGTGATAACACCCAACAGTGAGACGTATTCATACCAGTAATACCGGAAAGTGCTCATTTTGAGAAAATGGCCGATAAACATAAATTAATGCAATTAAAATGTGCTGTTTCATAAATGTTTACGATTGGTCTTTCAGCATGAATCACTACATTGCTTAAGGGAATATCCATATGTGGACCACATAACATTACCCTCCAGAAAATAAGCTTTCCAATGATATATGATAGAGAGTTTAAATACACCGGTTGAACTTCGACATGCACGCAAGAACGAAAGTTATGCGATGTGTAGTCGACAGAGTTGGGATAAAGTTATACAAAAAAGTATATCAATGACTGATGATTTATTTTTTGACATTATGAAAGTATGGGAGTTATTGATTGAAAATATCTGAAGAAAAGTTGGATACAAAATCCCCATTACTGCCTGCCGGTGCTTTGCTGCCTTAACTCTTGTAGCGTTATCTGATCGTTTCCCACACCGACTCATGAGACTGGGTAAATAAAACCACTTCAAAAATACTCAACTCACATGTGATTGGTTTTGGAAACATGGTAACTGCTCTAAAATTGATTGCATGCTTTGATTTTTCTCAACCCCGCCTAATGTGCTTTGATGAAAAGCGGCTGCAAAACAAAAATATCCTTTTTTTCCTACTTGCCTGTGGGCAGGCGTGACGCAGCAGGCGCTGGTAAACGCTCACCGCCGGGCCTCAGCAGCAGCCAGGCATGCTGTGCCCTGTTGGCCGGTGGGGTAGGGCGGGTCCTGGACAGGGGTACTACCAGGACCCCCCCGGCCCGGCCATCTGGTGTCCCTGGCAAGGCGAGGGCCAGGAAACCACCGCAGGCTGCAAAAGACAAACACACACACACACACACACACGGACACAACCTGGTGGTCGGAGCAAACATGTAGAAACGGAGGAAAGGTGCGTTGCCATTGGTTTCTGCGTGGCTGTTTGGTTCCTCCCGGCCGCAACGCCTCCTTCCTCCACACGGAGAGACAGTCGCCATGCGGGACGCGCCCATTTCAGGATCTCCAATTACTGCTTCGTGTTCACCTCAGACTGACTAGTACTACTGACAATGGCAGACTATTTTAACAGCCCTTGACGTGAGCGATAATAACAAAGAGTTTGTATATATATATATATATATATAAATATATATCACTCAATGTTGGCTGTCACAAATCTGGCTGTGTGTGTCAAGAGAGTGTGAAAGAGGCCAGGCCATTAGCAATGCACACGGACCATCAAGCCCACAGCGCCGACGGCTTCCCACATCCTAAGGTCACCACCCTGTCAGGCCGACCAGCAGGGATGTGTTGCTGCTGGGAGCGGGAGTGAAGCGCTCCCGCTCCCCTGTCAGCCCTCCAAGTTCACTTCAGGCTGAAGTCCTGCATTGACCCCTGGTGGGCTTCAGCAGTAATTAGAAAACTGTATTTCGCATTGTAATCCAAATAAACCATTGCGTAATGTAAGTGTGGATGGGGGAGACGTATTAGATAAAGACAAACAAATTCAAACCAATCTGAATTGTAGAATCAGAAAGTGTATATGTCTAATATATATGTAAAAGTGTATATCTGTAAATATATATGTATATATACACATTTTGTATTTGGTTTTTTATGGTTGATTTAATTGAGATTTTTCAACTGTGTGTGTTTTGTTGCCTTTTTTCTGTCTGTCTGTCTGTCCGTCTGTAAAAAAAAAAAAAAAAGGAGTACAACAAAGAACACGATCCATTTTGTATGTGCCAGCAAGAACAATACTTCAATAAAGTAATAAAAAAGATATATATATTTTTTTCTTTTGGCTTCATTTTTCACCTGCTTTGGGAATGTAAACATGTGTTTCCCATGCCTATAAATGTGAGTGTCCACTTGTCTCACTAGATAAGATAATAATTTCCAGTATGAAGTACCCCCCAGAGCACGGAGCCATGCGCTGGGGCCGGTGTGGCGCCCCACCGGGGAAAGGTCGCCGCATGCTGCCACTCAGACGCCTGCGCATGGCTGGCATGCGAGGAGAGAGAGACGGACGCCCATCCAACTGGAAGAACCGCAGAGAAGGAGCCGGACCTCCATGTGTGTGCGTGTACATTAAACGGCGCTGTCTGTACGTTTTAAGAGCTATAATTTGAGTGTCATTTGTTGGAAATGCCAGACGCCCAGTAGCCATTAGTGGGTTTAATGCACTGTGAGGATATCTGTTCTGGTTGGCCTGTTTTGTTGTTAAATGTATTTAAATGTACTTTGAGGGTTATCACTGTGGGGATTGAGATTAAACTGTACAGTATTTTACCTGTTCCCAAAAGGCATTTGCACAATGTGTTTAATTGGGTTATGTACACTGATACGTACATTTAGACTTTTGCTAATGACGCAAATCATTTGTTCCCACCCAGCAGTGTGCTGCTGATTATTGAACCACTACTCATTATGTCTTGGGGGGGGGGCGACGTAGTCTTCATCAAGTGGCTACATGGTGTGTGTTTGTCTCATGTATGTCCTCCATCTTGCACGTCAGCCAGTGTAAGTAATGCAGTCATTTACCTGTCATTATGTAATGATCAGACTGTAGACCAGCAGTCCTACTCTGACCTGCTGGGTACATCAGACCTGGGCTTAGGGTTTAAAACCTCCTCCTGTTTTCATGCTCTGTACTATTTTGTTACACTGCATATATTGTATAAATAAGACAACATGGGTACAGCTACTGAACTACAGTTTGATTTTAGTAACATGTTTTTGAGCATCACACTGAGAGGAAGCTAAACCGCAGTATTTAATTATATTTAAAAACACACGCACACACACAAAGAAAAGGGGAGACTAACCACTAAACTACCAAAACTATGCAAAACATTACTTCCTGCTTCCCAATTGCATTTTTGTAAGTTTTCCTGCGTGACGTTGTCTTCATGGTAATTAAACTGACCTACTTAATTTTTTTTTAAAGAAATATATAATAAAGTAAGTAGGATAATGTAATTCAATCGTGGTTTCATAACATAAAACAGTGCCTACCTGAGTGACGTCATTCACATGGGGGGGGGGGGGGGGGGGGTGCGCGGAGTAGACCCCGGCCCGAAGCCGCCGCCATTTGCGCCATTTAGAATTTCAGCCGCAGCCAGCCAATAATTTCGTAAGCCAAATTGAGCCGCCATCTGATAAACTTTGGCTTAGCCGGTTAGAATTTGCATCAAATAATAATTATATCACATAGAGAGACACACACATACGAAATAATAAACAATAACGATTGCTACACGAGATTTCCCCATTGGATTCATCACCACAGTCCTATGCTCGTTGCTATGATACACAGGACTCAAAGTGAATTGACGACCAATTAAAACTGCACGTCTTCCACGCGATGGAATTGAAGTGGTGGATTATTTTATCGCGCTCACTCAGATGGAAATGGCGGAAAGAAGCAAACAAGGTAATTTTAATCTCACGTTTCACATTCACACACTTTGCTAATTCCTAAGTAAATCAGTATAACATAGGCTGATCTGTAGACATGAAGTGGCAGCTTAAGCCATTTGCAGCCATGAACATTTTGGCGGCTGCAGCAGCTATTTAGGTTTTGGCTGAGCCGGCTAGCCAGCCGATAACTTCATCAGCCAGCCGTTATTCTCAAAACAAATGGCTTCGGGGTCTAGCGCGGAGCCTCCTCCAACTCATACGCTCACTGTCGTTTGTTCATGCACTAGAATACGACCCACTGGAGCGTTTTTTTCAAAGAGCGCCCCCAGCGCCCCCTGTCTGTGACATGGGGATACACATACTTTTCGCCGATCTGTGCTGACACAGGAGCGGCCGGCGAGTCCGGTGACCTGGCTGTTTCCTCTTTGCCGAAACCGCAGCATTGCAAACAAGAGCGGAACTTAAAGTAAAGAATCGATCCCAACAGGCTATATAGCATCGATCCGATACCGACTCGGTACTATCGATATTTGGATCGATCCGCCCACCACTAGCCGGAACACGCCGGCACCTCCGACGGTGGATCCGGCACCTTTTTTTTTTATCCCCCCGCCGTCGGTGGTTATGATTGCGCAACCCCGTCATCGGTCCGCGGTCCCTCCGCCCCCCCGTTGACAATCGCGAACAACCCCCCCCCGTTGACAATCACGAATACGGTTACCCCCCTCCCCGCTCGACAATCGCGAACACCCCCCTCCCACATTCTTTTTGAGGCACCGGTACCTCCGACCCCGTAATGAGCCGCCGGATCCACACACCCTCTGCGTTGCGGTACCTCCCACTTTACAAATTAAGCACTGTCCACAACAATGTTAATGGTATTTCCTCCCTATCACATTCATTCTTACCTCCTGTGATTGATATATGAATGTTATGTTTGTTAAGCAGTGAATAAAAGGTAATAAAATACGTCTTACTGTAGAAGAGGAAGCTGGTCTGACTTATAGAGTCTGTCTGCCAGTTTATCATACATTTAGTTGAACACACAAAAAAAGCATTTCCTTTGTCCTTATACAATAAATATGCAGCAGTGCCTCGTCTATCTACACTAGGCTCAGTAGTTCCCAGCAGTTAATTCTGGGCAGCATTAGACCGCACCTCAGATTGGATTATCCCGCTTACACCATGACCACTTGTGAATCATTAAAATATAAGGGTGCTAATTGATATTTTGGGGCAATTCTGTGTCATCTTGAGGTGGTTGCTATCCCCAGGATGCACTTTGTTACCACAACTCTAGAGAGGAGAACACTCGTGTTCACTAGTGAAATGATGAACTTACACAATGCACACATTATGTAAGTTCATCATCATGACCATCACCATGGTGACATGATGGTTCCTAACCAATCACATTTAATGGGAGGTCCCTCCAAAACAAAATACTTTTATTGACTTTTGTATTCATACTTTCTTTGTAGTTATTTGACAAAACAGGATGAAATGGTATTATCAATTGGCAAGATAAAGCTTTCTGATAGTGTTCTGCACAGCTTAGTTGGCTAAGTGAGCTAATGTGAGCTGGCTAACCAGTCTGAGTGATGGTGAAGTTTACTGTGTGGTTGATATGGTGCTGGGAGTGGTCTGAGCAGAACAATATGTGTTCCCTTCCTCAGAGAACTACCTCACCCTGGTACTTCTGGACACGCATTTATATTCTTTTTAACTAATTACATTCATGGACATCTATATAACAATAATGAATGCATGTTCTGAATATCTGTAGTGGGTATAATTTACCTTTGCAAAACCCATCAAATAAAAAGACAATTAATACTGTGCCTCTCAAAGGGCTTCACAGGCCCACATTATAGGACTCTAAATACTGGCTAAGACTTCTGGAGTCTCCAACCTAAACATCTCACATCTACCATGAAATATCACTGTCTTTGTGAAAGAGAAAAATAATATAACATCAAATATCAAGAGAGTCACATCAGATCATGTATGAGTATGATGTGAGCATGTGGGAAATATTCAGCACATGAAGAAATGAAGCGCTAGAAAACAATCAATCACATGTTAGGCTGTACATGGCTAGAAGACATTCTCACTGCATACTGATCTCCATGCCAGGCCTATAGCCATTTAGCATTTAGCCATTTAGCATTTAGCTTCAGCATCAGAGCTAACAGTAGGCAGGTTCACTTCCTTGTATCGTTGAGTGAGGGCCTTCCAATGCCAAAGCTTTAGCTTCAATATCACCATGTCAGGCAGCGTATTATTGGGGGTGGCGTACAACGCTGAGATCCTTCCTATCTCTGGCATGTCAAAGTATCTGGATAGAGGACAGAGACAATATGAGCTTCAGTCACCCTGGAAAGGTTTATACTCTCTATACTCGATAGAAGTACCAAGAGAAGCTTACTCACAGACAATGTTGGGTCTCTTAAAGTTGACCACAGAGTACTGGACCTGCTGTCTCTGATCTGATTGGACACAGCAGATCCTGCAGCTCTATTGGTTCTCTCTGTACTGAAGGGGAGGAGCTATTGGTCAGAGCTGAGATGTTTTCATACACAGGATCAGGAAGTGACTGGGCAGGAGAGAGGACACAAGAGTACATTTTGGTTTGTGGTTAATTTGTCAGCACTCAGGGTGTCTGGTGGTCACATCAGTGTGTTTTCACATATCCCAGTGTTGCCTTGGAAACAAAGCATGTTTGTATCTGAAATCCTATTCTGTCAGCCATTATCTGGTGACCATAGGGGAGGATAGGAACATGACCTGTACCATTATCTGGTGACCATAGGGGAGGATAGGAACATGACCTGTACCATTATCTGGTGACCGTAGGGGAGGATAGGAACATGACCTGTACCATTATCTGGTGACCATAGGGGAGGATAGGAACATGACTTGTACCATTATCTGGTGACCATAGGGGAGGATAGGAACATGACCTGTACCATTATCTGGTGACCATAGGGGAGGGTAGCACTGCCCTATACCTTGAGAGCTCCAGTTTGGGTCAACACTGGCACCAGTCAGAGACTGGCCTGCTCAGGCCTTTTCTACTGGGAGGATTAGTAAAGGATGGCTTAGTCAAAAGTCTTCATTCCTGTGCCTCACCTCCTCCTCCACCTCTCCAACCGTCTCTGCTGCCTCCCCCAGGCCAGATGCTGTTCTGGAGGCCCTCGTTCTTCTGCTGAAGAGAACAGAGAGATAAAGAAGCAACAGTGAGTGAATGTCAAACGAGAGAGAAAGGGAGAGAGAGAGAGGCAGAGAGCGAGAGACTATCTCACCTCATCCAGAGGAAGAGGAGGAGGAGGAGTATGGTGGCCAACGAAACAACAACAATGATTCTCACAGCAACTACTGTTGTCAGTGATGATGTCTCTGGAAAATAGTGATCTGATTTCAGACAAACAACAATAGTCAATATATTTCCATTGTGTCTCCTTTGTTGGCCAAGTATTGTTCAGGTATTTTACATGATTCAGTGTCTTGACGCATTCGACTCATGAATAGCAGTCCATCACATTTCAATGTTTATGTTATACAATAAACATGTACACATTTTATATGAATACAATCTCATCCCTCAACACATCTTTAATCCATATGTTAAAATGATGTCAACTCAAATTAAACTTGGCCCAATATAACTCTGATGTGCACATACAGTAGCAAAGGTGTGTGTGTGTGTGTGTGTGTTTTAAAGCAATAATTACCTGTCACACTAATGGACAAAAAGGTGGAATTATGACGTCCGATTGCATTATGAGCTTGGCAGTAATAATTTCCTCCAAGCTCAGATGTTATATTAGTGATGGTGTAGTTCTGTCCTGATTCTATCACTGAGTCTTCATGTTCCTTGAACCAGGTGTAGTTAGCTGCTGGGTTAGCATCACTGCTGCAGCTCAGAGTCACTGAACTGCCCTCCTTTACTCCTCCAGAGGGACTTGATATCACAGATGTGTGTTTAGGCCCATCTACAGGTCACATAAAAACATGTCAAAACATCATGTAGATGAATATTAATGACAGTATTAACGATAATGAAAATCACAGAGTTTGTGAGTTTTGTTTATTTAATGCATTTTGAATTTATATGACTGATGCTGAAGTTTAAGATATTTTGTATATATAATGTGTCAAATATGTGTTTTTCTCACATTTTACATTCATGGAGATGGAGGCAGATTTTGTCCTGAGCTCATTCTGAGCTTTACAGAGATATTGTCCAGAGTCTGAAGACTTGATGTGACCAAAGACGAGCTGTTGTCCCTGGTTCATGTATCTGGAGGAGTTATCTGTATTATCCTTGAACCAGGTGTAGTTAGCTGCTGGGTTAGCATCACTGCTGCAGCTCAGAGTCACTGAACTGCCCTCCTTTACTCCTCCAGAGGGACTTGATATCACAGATGTGTGTTTAGGCCCATCTACAGGTCACATAAAAACATGTAAAAACATCAGTTTACATCAATGAAGATGGAGATCATTAATTGATTCACTGACTCATTCTGAGCTTCACAGAGATATTTTTCTGAAGAAATAGTCTGAAGACATGATGTGACCAAAGACGAGCTGTTGTCCCTGGTTCATGTCTCTGGAGGAGTTATCTGGATAACCTTGAACAAGGTGTAGTTAGCTTCTGGGTTAGCATCACTGCTGCAGCTCAGAGTCATTGAACTGTCTTCCACTTGTGAACATTACTTATCAATATTCATCCTAAAGATATGAAACCATGTATAGCACGCTACTGCAACATCATGATACTGAATACTGTTTCTACTGATGAAATACCTACTATGTATACATAAGTCATAGTTTTTTTTACAGGAATACAGCAATACATGGATAATAACTAAACATTTTGAAGACCAGCTATAGCAAATATGTTTACACATTATAATGGAGAGTACAGATTTTCAACTCACACTGGACATCTATGAATACCAAGTTAGAGCTGAGACGTCCATATTTGTTCACTGCTTGACAGCGGTACGTTCCGCTGTCTTCAGAGTGGACTGAGGTGAAGGTATAACGTTGAATTGGTTTCCAGAGCAGAGGTTGGTTGTTCTTGAACCAGGTGTACTTAGCTGCTGGGTTGGCATCACTGCTGCAGCTCAGAGTCACTGAACTGCCCTCCTTTACTCCTCCAGAGGGACTTGATATCACAGACGTGTGTTTAGGCCCATCTACAGGTCACATAAAAACATATAAAAACATCATGTAGCGTCTGCTAAATGTAATGTAATGAATATTGATGACAGTATTAACGATAATGAAACTCACAAAGTTTGTGACTTGTGTATATTTAATGCATGATGAATTTATACAACTGATGCTGAAGTTTAAGATATTTTGTCTCTATAAATAATGCCAAATATGTGTTTTACTCACATTTTACATTAATGGAGATGGAGGCAGATTTTGTCCCGAACTCATTCTTAGCTTCACAGAGATATTTTCCAGAGTCTGAAGACTTGATGTGACCAAAGACGAGCTGTTGTCCCTGGTTCATGTCTCTGGAGGAGTTATCTGTATTATCCTTGAACCAGGTGTAGTTAGCTGCTGGGTTGGCATCACTGCTGCAGCTCAGAGTCACTGAACTGCCCTCCTTTACTCCTCCAGAGGGACTTGATATCACAGATGTGTGTTTAGGCCCATCTACAGGTCACATAAAAACATGGACAAACATCAGTTTACATCAATGAAGATGGAGATCATTCATTGATTCATTGACTCATTCTGAGCTTCACATAGATATTTTTCTGAAGAAATAGTCTGAAGACATGATGTGAACAAAGACGAGCTGTTGTCCCTGGTTCACGTATCTGGAGGAGTTATCTGGATAACCTTGAACAAGGTGTAGTTAGCTGCTGGGTTAGCATCACTGCTGCAGCTCAGAGTCATTGAACTGTCTTCCACTTGTGAACATTACTTATCAATATTCATCCTAATATGAAACCATGTATAGCACGCTACTGCAACATCAGTATGATACTGAATACTGTTTCTACTGATGAAATACTACTATGTATACATAAGTCATAGTTTGTTTACAGGAATACAGCAATACATGGATAATAACTAAACATTTTGAAGACCAGCTATAGCAAATATGTTTACACATTATAATGGAGAGTACAGATTTTCAACTCACACTGGACATCTATGAATACCCAGTTAGAGCTGAGACGTCCATATTTGTTCTCTGCTTGACAGCAGTACTTTCCTCTGTCTTCAGAGCGGACTGAGGTGAAGGTATAACGTTGAATTGGTTTCCAGAGCAGAGTTTGGTTGTTCTTGAACCAGGTGTACTTAGCTGCTGGGTTGGCATCACTGCTGCAGCTCAGAGTCACTGAACTGCCCTCCTTTACTCCTCCAGAGGGACTTGATATCACAGATGTGTGTTTAGGCCCATCTACAGGTCACATAAAAACATGTCAAAACATCATGTAGATGAATATTAATGACAGTATTAACGATCATGAAAATCACAAAGTTTGTGAGTTGTGTATATTTAATGCATGATGAATTTATACAACTGATGCTGAAGTTTAAGATATTTTGTCTCTATAAATAATGCCAAATATGTGTTTTACTCACATTTTACATTAATGGAGATGGAGGCAGATTTTGTCCAGAACTCATTCTTAGCTTCACAGAGATATTTTCCAGAGTCTGAAGACTTGATGTGACCAAAGACGAGCTGTTGTCCCTGGTTCATGTCTCTGGAGGAGTTATCTGTATTATCCTTGAACCAGGTGTAGTTAGCTGCTGGGTTGGCATCACTGCTGCAGCTCAGAGTCACTGAACTGCCCTCCTTTACTCCTCCAGAGGGACTTGATATCACAGATGTGTGTTTAGGCCCATCTACAGGTCACATAAAAACATGGACAAACATCAGTTTACATCAATGAAGATGGAGATCATTCATTGATTCATTGACTCATTCTGAGCTTCACATAGATATTTTTCTGAAGAAATAGTCTGAAGACATGATGTGAACAAAGACGAGCTGTTGTCCCTGGTTCACGTATCTGGAGGAGTTATCTGGATAACCTTGAACAAGGTGTAGTTAGCTGCTGGGTTAGCATCACTGCTGCAGCTCAGAGTCATTGAACTGTCTTCCACTTGTGAACATTACTTATCAATATTCATCCTAATATGAAACCATGTATAGCACGCTACTGCAACATCAGTATGATACTGAATACTGTTTCTACTGATGAAATACTACTATGTATACATAAGTCATAGTTTGTTTACAGGAATACAGCAATACATGGATAATAACTAAACATTTTGAAGACCAGCTATAGCAAATATGTTTACACATTATAATGGAGAGTACAGATTTTCAACTCACACTGGACATCTATGAATACCCAGTTAGAGCTGAGACGTCCATATTTGTTCTCTGCTTGACAGCAGTACTTTCCTCTGTCTTCAGAGCGGACTGAGGTGAAGGTATAACGTTGAATTGGTTTCCAGAGCAGAGTTTGGTTGTTCTTGAACCAGGTGTACTTAGCTGCTGGGTTGGCATCACTGCTGCAGCTCAGAGTCACTGAACTGCCCTCCTTTACTCCTCCAGAGGGACTTGATATCACAGATGTGTGTTTAGGCCCATCTACAGGTCACATAAAAACATGTCAAAACATCATGTAGATGAATATTAATGACAGTATTAACGATCATGAAAATCACAAAGTTTGTGAGTTGTGTATATTTAATGCATGATGAATTTATACAACTGATGCTGAAGTTTAAGTTATTTTGTCTCTATAAATAATGCCAAATATGTGTTTTACTCACATTTTACATTAATGGAGATGGAGGCAGATTTTGTCCCGAACTCATTCTTAGCTTCACAGAGATATTTTCCAGAGTCTGAAGACTTGATGCGATCAAAGACGAGCTGTTGTCCCTGGTTCATGTATCTGGAGGAGTTATCTGTATTATCCTTGAACCAGGTGTAGTTAGCTGCTGGGTTGGCATCACTGCTGCAGCTCAGAGTCACTGAACTGCCCTCCTCTATTTCACCAGAGGGCCTCACGGTCACTGAGGGGGTCTCTGGAGCATCTGATAACAGTTACATTTCATTCATTATATAAAATACAATCAGTTTGAATCCATTCATACTATCTACATGTAGTTCTCTACCCGGGCCAGGGTTTACGTTAGCCGGCAAATGCCGGCTTTTCGCCGGTATCACGTGTAGTTGTCCAGCAGATGAAAATATAAATCCGGTGGGAAATATGCCAAATAATAAAATAAAATAAATAAACAGATTAATAGCATATTAAATAGCCTAATATTGTGTGACTTATAAGATATGTTGCCAAGACAACTTAAATTTAAATTCATTACACAAAAGTTTAGTTTTGCCACCGCTCACAACTAAGGGTTTGGTCATGTGACTAAGCGTGGCAGAGTGGGGACGGTCGCTCCAGAACTGGATCAGAACCGCCCTGAGAAGCCGCCTCACTGACAATCTGGAGCCCAGCAGATATGTGTTTCTAGAGACGACCTCACTGAGGAAAGGTGCCAAGGGCTTGGATGGCTTCAACTTTACACAATTATTTATGTCTTACGCCCGATTGTTTCTTCATTTAAATAAAATACATTGGTTGGGTCATAGTGTTGGTGTTTTATTGCTGTTTAAATGTAGGCTATTATATGGCTATTTAAAACATATGTCCGGTAGTTGTTCTCTATGGCCGGAAGTCTGGAATATTAACGGCCATATTGGCCGTCCAAAAAAAGGTGTAATCTCTGACCCTGGCATGATGTCAGTGCACTGTGGAGTGGACTTACACACTGGAGGAGAGGGGAGATGTTCGTATCCTTCAACAGCACATGAAAAGATGTCTTCAGACCTAATATAGACCCTGTAGGACCTTCCTCCTCCTACAGACTGTCCACTCCTGGTCCAGTTGTAGGGACCAGCTAGACCACACATACTGTGACATTCCAGGTCTGCCAAGGTAGGTTGGGTAGGGTCAGGAAAGGACACTTTCACCTGGAGATCTGGGTCTGACAACAAATGACACAAAAGTAATTTAAATAAATACTACTACTACTACTACTAATAATAATAATAATAATAACCTTCAAATACACACATTCACAAGATGTTGAGCAGACTCATTAGTAATCAAAGTTTACCTGTCACAGATAACGTCACTCCAGGGTCACCAGTATATTTCCCACCTGGTTGGTTTGTTCTAAACTGAAACTTGTACTCAGCAGCAGAGTCACTCAGTCTCAGGTCTCTGATCCTCAGGGTACATTTTCCATAACAGCTGTACCAGTAACAGCTGTTCTCTCCACAGCTGTATTCAACACGATCTGCATAGTCTGTATCACTTCGCAGATCAACATATTCATCTCTAAACCACAGTGTTTCCTGGACTGTGTTATATCGGCCATCTTGTTTTTTAGGGTATCTATAGCTGCAGCTGATCTCAACCGTTGATCCTCTTAAAGCGCAGACATTACTAGATGTATAAATAACTCTCCAGTCATCATATCCCTGCAGGGCTGTAAAAAACAAACATGTCATTGAGAATGAACAAGACACAGAGGTTCAGCTGATGAAATGATCAGAAGATACATAAAGAGCCAACTCCAGGTGAGTCTATTCCGGGAGGTTTTTGTTTTTATTGGTTATGTTTTTAACAGCTGATCTCACAGCTGATCTCACAGTAAAACCTCTACTCAAGACGACGGTACCGACCTACAAGGCCGTCAACGGAACCGCCCCGACCCACCTCCGAGCACTAGTCAGACCCCACGCCCCGGCTAGAGCCCTCCGCGCGACTACCTCGGCCGGCCGGCCGGTACCGCCATCCCTGAGAGCGAGCAAAGGTCGCACAGCTAAGTCCCAACTCTTCTCTGTCTTGGCGCCGCTATGGCGGACCGACCTCCCTGCTGACGTGAGGACCGCAGAGTCAGAGACCACCTGCTTCTGCAAGAGACTCAAGACCACCTGTTCAGAGCTCAGCTGGACCCCGCTGAGCCTCCTTCCTCTACTACTAATAATACAAAATAATAAAAATGATTGCATTGGGTGGCCGCCTGCAGCTCCGCTTTATTTTGTATTATTTTTATTCATTCATTTATTGATTTGCGGACGCCTATTGACGCAGCCGCTCTGCTTTATTTATTTATTTACCCTATTTATGCATTTATTTAATTATTTGCGGCCGTGGCCGCCTGTTGATACAGCCGCTCCGCTCCGCTTTATTGCGGCCGCAGTGGCATTTGCCCACATTGCCCAATGGCCAGTCCGTCCCTGAATACAGTTGAATGTGAATCGCTGCGGTATGTGCCAGGCTGGCGGCCGTCCTGGAGCTACCAGGCCGTCCTGGTTCTGTAACTCTCCAGAACTCACAGATGGCCGGTCCACCCCTGTCTACATCTGTTATACTTTTATATACTGGACCGTAGAGCATAGCCTACTGACTTGCATGTAATGAGGACATTGTGACTTTACCTACAGTCACATTACTTTATTGAGACCGACATATCAACTTCAACTGTTACTAGGCCTGCAGCATCCAAGACTGCAGACTGATTCAGCAACTCAGAAAACAAGTTCCCTATATGCAATGAACAATAACGTATTATATATTATAATAAGGTATTATGCACCAATTACACCAAGTCGAATTCCTTGTATGTACAATCCTACTTGGCAATAAACTTGATTCTGATTCTGTATTACTGCATTTGGTAAACATTTTAAAATAAGTCCTTACACTATTTTAACAAATGAACAATAATAAACAATAATTGAGTGATATATTACACATAACAACCCTAGATACAGCTGGTGACACAGCTAGCAGGGAGACTTCAAATGTTTAAGATAGGAAACCTGTTGGCTTCTGATCTGAATTCAGACTTGAAATACCTGGACGCTGTATGCAAAAAGCAACTAAATGAACCCTTCAATGTTGTCAATAATTAAGGTTCACCTGGCAATCAGGAAATGGCCAACAATCTGTATTGTAATCTCAAATGTAAATGTTCTCACAAATAAGTATTGAGTATCGTATTGTGATTTAAAGAATGACTTTTACTGCAAGAGTCTGTATTTCCCTGCATTGATGTGGTATTTCCCCAAAGACTAATGAACCACAACTCAAGTCTATAAAGTGAACCTTTCTCTATTCTATTGGTCTTCTTAACCAAACGCAGCATTGTAGAGGTTGATTCTTTAATGTCACATCTATTTACAACATGCTGTGGTTTCACCCTCTCCTCCTTCCAGTTGCTTGGTTGTCATGTTACTCATTGAAACAGTTCAATGTTAAACAACTAAACAACAGTTATCCACTAAATGTTCAGAGTGTAAATGTACCAACCTGGTACTGACAGAAGGAAAGCTAGAAATCCTCTTGCTGCTGATGTCCAATTCATAGTTAGTCCTCTCCTCTCTCACCTGTTGTTATAGGGAGATATTTAGACACCTGCAGGTAAAAAATACAATTATTCTATACATTCATTCTTACCTCCTGTGATTGATATATGAATGTTATGTTTGTTAAGCAGTGAATAAAAGGTAATAAAATACATCTTACTGTAGAAGAGGAAGCTGGTCTGACTTATAGAGTCTGTCTGCCAGTTTATCATACATTTAGCTGAACACACACAAAAGCATTTCCTTCCTCTTTATATAATGAATATGCAGTAGTGAATCTCTGCCCTCTGCCCAGTAGTTCTGTTAATAGGGGGGGGGGGGGGGGGGGGGGGGGGTTCGCGATTGCCGATGGGGGGGGGGGGGTGTTCGCGATTGCTGTCCCTTTAGCTGACTTTTACTCGACTTTGCCTAAAGACCAGGAAGACCCCTATGACTACTGGCTGAGACTACACAGAGCAGCTGACCTTGCCATTGACTGTCTGAGAGAGCAGGGAAAGATGCTGGACAACCCTGAAATGGAGGTGACTCGCATGTTTATTAGAAACTGTCCCTGCAAAGACCTGGCCCTCACTTTCAGGTCCAAGACCATAGAGAAGTGGTCAGCATGTGACCTACTGGAGGTGCTGAACAAGTACCATGCCGAGATGAGCTGCAAAGCAACTCCCCTGGTACGTGCTGTGAAGAGGATGGACGTTGCAGTACACACAGCTGAGGTGAGCCATAGCCCAGCCCCTGGCCACAGTGGTCACGTGCCACCTCAGACCCAGAGTCCTCAGTATGTCCCCCTAGCGGAAGTGATGGCTATGTTGGAGAAGGTTCTGCTGCGTGAGGAGGCGAGCTCCACCCAGGCATCCTGAGGACAGAGTTGACGGGTTCACTGACGTGCCATGCATTATTTGCAAAGATGATGGTCACAGTGCCTTCTCTCATTGCCGGGAGAAGAGGCTCTGCTTCAAGTGTTATGCTCCGGGCCATTTGCACCGTTACTGTCCAGCAAGGAGGACCACTGCACAGCCTCAGGAAAACTGACCGGTCTGTACACTGAGGAGGACTGTGCAGATCGGTTAATTGAACCTCCCACCAGTTATGAGGAACCCGACATGCTGGATATTGAATTCCTCTATGAGTCACATAGCAGTTATATTGGCAGTACAATAATCTCATCCAAGAAACTGATCTTTCAGGGATCCCAGAGGATAGCAGAGACTGACAGCTTGTTCTACACACCTGTACTTGTGAAGAATGGCCCCACTTTCAAAGCGCTGTTGGACAGCGGGTCGATGGCCTGTACAATAAGTGAATCTGCTGTTGAGTCCCTGCTGCAGCAATACCCTGACATGACAAGAGACACAGCTGATGATTATGTCATTGTAGGCTGCGGAGGACACCGCGTTTCCCCCAAAGACATGTATGACCTTGATGTCACCGTTTACGGATGCAGGATGATCGTTCCAGTAATGGTCGTTCCTGGCCAGACAGAACAAATGATCCTCGGCAGCAATGCTATCAAGCATATTCTAACTCAACTGAAGAGCACTGACGGCTACTGGAGGCTAGTTTCCTCACCCAACAATGGTCAGACTGATGACCACTGCTAATTCCTGTTGCTGCTTTCCAACACAGAGAGATGGAGAGGTGAATGCATTCCAGATAAGGTGGGAACAGTGAAAGTCAAGAGTTGTGTGACACTGAAACCACAGAGCGAGCACCTTGTCTGGGGCAAGTTACCTGAGTCGGCTGTGATGTCAGTAGGCAGTACTGTGGTCGTTGAGCCGACCCAGTCTAAAGCCAGACCCAAACAAATCCTTGTTGGAAGAGTTATTACTCCACTTTGGGGAGATTGATGGGTGCCTGTTAAAGTTATTAATCCTACAGACAGAACTGTGGTGCTGAGAAGGAACGCCAAGATCGCAGATGTGTCCCCCTGTATAGCAGTAGAGGACCTGCCTAAAGCAGAGGAGGTCAAGTGCAACATGCAGTGTGTGCAGAGCGAAGATGTGCATTTGAGGTCAGAAGAGGACATGGTGCGTGCACTGGAGGCTCTGGGACTGCAAGACATTGATCTGAAGTCATGCGAAGTGTCACTGTAGTGGAAAGACAAGCTTGTTCACATCATTGAACAGTATGAGGCAATCTTCTCCAGACACAAGATGGACTGTGGAGAGGCTAAAGAGTTTGTGCATCGCATCCACCTTGTTGACGACAAGCCGTTCCGTCTGCCTTACAGACGCATACCACCAAGCCAGTATGAGAAACTGAGAACGACTCTGAATGAGATGGAAGAAAAAGGCATTATTCAGAAGTCGAGCAGTGAATATGCATCTGCACTCGTTCTCGTATGGAAGCGGAATGGAGACCTCAGAGTATGCACTGACTTCAGATGGCTCAACGCAAGAACTGTGAAGGATGCTTACCCACTGCCGCATCAAGCAGATGCTCTAGCCGCACTTGGTGGAAATGCTCTATTCTCCACGATGGACCTGACATCAGGCTTCTATAACGTCCCCTTGCACCCTGATGATAGGAAGTATACAGCATTCTCATCACCCTTTGGACTTCATGAATATAACCGTCTCCCTCAAGGTCTTTGCAATAGTCCGGCTACCTTCATGAGGATGATGATGTCCATATTCGGTGACGAGAATTTCACGAGTCTGTTGTGTTACCTCGACGATCTGCTGCTGTTTGCACGCCTCAAGGAGCACAACCTTAAGCTCGCACCCAAGAAGTGCTTCTTCCTCAGAAGGACTGTGAAGTTTCTTGGGCACGTCATCAGTGAAGATGGGGTTCGAACAGACCCTGAAAAAGTGAGAGCCATAAATGATCTACAAGTCACAGGACTCATGGAGTCCGATGGGAAAACGCCTTGCCCTAGTAAAATCAGATCGTTTCTAGGCATGGTGATGTACTATCAGAGTTTCATCGAGGCATGTTCTGCGAAGGCTAAGCCGCTGTTCAGGCTCACAGTTGAACCTGGTGCTCAGCACAAGCACAAGAGAGGTCGCAAACCTGTGAAGAAAGGAGGTCCTGTGAAACTGACTCCTGCTGACTGGTCCGACGCATGCCAGAATGCATTCGAGACACTGAAACACGACCTCATGACAAGTGTCACTCTAGCCCACCCGGATTTCAATGCCCTGTTCATTCTGGCTGTCGACGCATCCTTTGATGGGATTGGAGCTGTCCTGTCGCAACTGCCGCCTGGTGGAAAAGTAGCCAGACCTGTTGCCTTTGCGAGTAGAACGCTTTCTCGCTCCCAGTTGAACTACCCTGCACACCGCCTTGAATTTCTTGCCTTGAAATGGGCAGTATGTGACAAATTCAGCCACTGGTTGAAAGGCAGGCACTTCACCACATGGACTGACAATAACCTCTTGACATATATTCTAACCAAACCCAACTTGTCACGTGTGAGCAGCGGTGGGTGGCGAAGCTCGCTGCTTACGACTTTGACTTGAAGTACATTCCCGGCCAAAAGAACATCGTAGCCGACGCCTTGAGCCGTGAGCTGTTTGTCCAGTCGTGTGTGGGTCATCGCCTTGTCACCGAGCCTTATGCCTCGCTGTTGGACCTGGTCAACGGTGTGACTGACAGAACCGTACAAGAGGTGTTCAGACTGTCCAACAACTGTCAGGCTGTTGTGGATGACGGTGGTGAAGCATCGGACGAGCCAGTGTGGGGGGCAGTTACGCCCGACACCAGAGGCTCAGTTGCATCAGAAGAAGTCGCTGCCATCCTCAATGCTCAGTCCACTGGCGGTGTGAGTCACGTGATTGGGACAGATGCTGCCTTCAGTCTTCTGCAGAAGGAAGACCAGTCTGCTGCACTCCCTCAGAGCCAGCTCGTCGGTCGACAAGAGCAAGATAAGCAGGGTTCTGTACTTTGTACAGAGACACAAGAGACCTACGAAACGCGAGAGAGCTGTTGAGTCACGTGGCGTGATCAAGCTGCTGAAGCATTGGAGTAGACTAACCATACAGAATGGCATGCTGTACAAGATCAGGAAAGATCCCCAGTTGAACAAGAAGATCTTCCAATTCATAGTACCTGACTCATTGAAGCGGAAAGTCCTCCAAGGTCTCCACGACTCAGCAGGTCACCAAGGCCAGCATTGTACCTTGTCTCTGGCGAGGCAACGATTCTTCTGGAGTGGCATGGAACGTGATGTTGTGAACTATGTTCAGTCCTGCCAGTGCTGCATAGTAGGGAAGACACCTGAGCCACACAGCCGTGCGCCACTCAAGAACATTGTCACCTCTGAACCTATGGAGTTGGTCTGCATAGACTTTTGGACTGCTGAGCAAGGGAACAAGTCTGTGGATGTTCTAGTTGTGACTGATCATTTCTCCAAGATGGCACACGCCTTTCCGTGCAAGAATCAGACTGCCAAGCAGGTCGCTCGTCGTCTCTGGAATAACATAAAACAGTGCCTACCTGAGTGACGTCATTCACATGGGGGGGGGTGGGGGGTGCGCGGAGCCTCCTCCAATCATACGCTCACTGTTGTCGTTTGTTCATGCACTAGCATACGACCCACTGGAGCGTTTTTTTCAAAGAGCGCCCCCAGCGCCCCCTGTCTGTGACATGGGGATACACATACTTTTCGCCGATCTGTGCTGACACAGGAGCGGCCGGCGAGTCCGGTGACCTGGCTGTTTCCTCTTTGCCGAAACCGCAGCATTGCAAACAAGAGCGGAACTTAAAGTAAAGAATCGATCCCAACAGGCTATATAGCATCGATCAGATACCGACTCGGTACTATCGATATTTGGATCGATCCGCCCACCACTAGCCGGAACACGCCGGCACCTCCGACGGTGGATCCGGCACCTTTTTTTTTATCCCCCCGCCGTCGGTGGTTATGATTGCGCAACCCCGTCATCGGTCCGCGGTCCCTCCGCCCCCCCGTTGACAATCGCGAACAACCCCCCCCCCCGTTGACAATCACGAATACGGTTACCCCCCTCCCCGCTCGACAATCGCGAACACCCCCCTCCCACATTCTTTTTGAGGCACCGGTACCTCCGACCCCGTAATGAGCCGCCGGATCCACACCCCCTCTGCGTTGCGGTACCTCCCACTTTACAAATTAAGCACTGTCCACAACAATGTTAATGGTATTTCCTCCCTATCACATTCATTCTTACCTCCTGTGATTGATATATGAATGTTATGTTTGTTAAGCAGTGAATAAAAGGTAATAAAATACGTCTTACTGTAGAAGAGGAAGCTGGTCTGACTTATAGAGACTGTCTGCCAGTTTATCATACATTTAGTTGAACACACAAAAAAAGCATTTCCTTCCTCTTTATATAATAAATATGCAGCAGTGCCTCGTCTATCTACACTAGGCTCAGTAGTTCCCAGCAGTTAATTCTGGGCACCATTAGACCACACCTCAGAGTGGATTATCCCGCTTACACCATGACCACTTGTGAATCATTAAAATATAAGGGTGCTAATTGATATTTTGGGGCAATTCTGTGTCATCTTGAGGTGGTTGCTATCCCCAGGATGCACTTTGTTACCACAACTCTAGAGAGGAGAACACTCGTGTTCACTAGTGAAATGATGAACTTACACAATGCACACATTATGTAAGTTCATCATCATGACCATCACCATGGTGACATGATGGTTCCTAACCAATCACATTTAATGGGAGGTCCCTCCAAAACAAAATACTTTTATTGACTTTTCATACTTTCTTTGTAGTTATTTGACAAAACAGGATGAAATGGTATTATCAATTGTCAAGATGAAGCTTTCTGATAGTTTTCTGCACAGCTTAGTTGGCTAAGTGAGCTAATGTGAGCTGGCTAACCAGTCTGAGTGATGGTGAAGTTTACTGTGTGGTTGATATGGTGCTGGGAGTGGTCTGAGCAGAACAATATGTGTTCCCTTCCTCAGAGAACTACCTCACCCTGGTACTTCTGGACACGCATTTATATTCTTTTTAACTAATTACATTCATGGACATCTATATAACAATAATGAATGCATGTTCTGAATATCTGTAGTGGGTATAATTTACCTTTGCAAAACCCATCAAATAAAAAGACAATTAATACTGTGCCTCTCAAAGGGCTTCACAGGCCCACATTATAGGACTCTAAATACTGGCTAAGACTTCTGGAGTCTCCAACCTAAACATCTCACATCTACCATGAAATATCACTGTCTTTGTGAAAGAGAAAAAGAATATAACATAAAATATCAAGAGAGTCACATCAGATCATGTATGAGTATGATGTGAGCATGTGGGAAATATTCAGCACATGAAGAAATGAAGCGCTAAAGGATATGCAGAAAACAATCAATCACATGTTAGGCTGTACATGGCTACAAGACATTCTCACTGCATACTGATCTCCATGCCAGGCCTATAGCCATTTAGCATTTAGCTTCAGCATCAGAGCTAACAGTAGGCAGGTTCACTTCCTTGTATCGTTGAGTGAGGGCCTTCCAATGCCAAAGCTTTAGCTTCAATATCACCATGTCAGGCAGCGTATTATTGGTGGTGGCGTACAACGCTGAGATCCTTCCTATCTCTGGCATGTCAATGTATCTGGATAGAGGACAGAGACAATATGAGCTTCAGTCACCCTGGAAAGGTTTATACTCTCTATACTCGATAGAAGTACCAAGAGAAGCTTACTCACAGACAATGTTGGGTCTCTTAAAGTTGACCACAGAGTACTGGACCTGCTGTCTCTGATCTGATTGGACACAGCAGATCCTGCAGCTCTATTGGTTCTCTCTGTACTGAAGGGGAGGAGCGATTGGTCAGAGCTGAGATGTTTTCATACACAGGATCAGGAAGTGACTGGGCAGGAGAGAGGACACAAGAGTACATTTTGGTTTGTGGTTAATTTGTCAACACTCAGGATGTCTGGTGGTCACATCAGTGTGTTTTCACATATCCCAGTGTTGCCTTGGAAACAAAGCATGTTTGTATCTGAAATCCTATTCTGTCAGCCATTATCTGGTGACCATAGGGGAGGATATGAACATGACCTGTACCATTATCTGGTGACCATAGGGGAGGGTAGGAACATGACCTGTACCATTATCTGGTGACCATAGGGGAGGGTAGGAACATGACCTGTACCATTATCTGGAGACCGTAGGGGAGGATTCAATTCAATTCAATTCAATTCAATTTTATTTGTATAGCGCCAATTCATAACAGAAGTTATCTCAGGGCACTTTTCAAATGGAGCAGGTCTAGACCAAACTCCTAATAACATTTACAGAGACCCAACAGTACCACCATGAGCAAGCACTTGGCACGGGGGCAAGGAAAAACTGCCTGTTAAAAGGCAGAAACCTTGGACAGACCCTTCGGCTCTAGGTGGGTGGTCATCTGCCTTGACCAGTTGGGGTGAGAGAGAGAGAGAGAGAGAGAGAGAGAGAGAGAGAGAGAGAGAGAGAGAGAGAGAGCAACTACATCAATGCACTAGCACCAATGATGGATAGGAACATGACCTGTACCATTATCTGGTGACCATAGGGGAGGGTAGGAACATGACCTGTACCATTATCTGGAGACCGTAGGGGAGGATAGGAACATGACCTGTACCATTATCTGGTGACCGTAGGGGAGGATAGGAACATGACCTGTACCATTATCTGGAGACCGTAGGGGAGGGTAGGAACATGACCTGTACCATTATCTGGTGACCATAGGGGAGTATAGGAACATGACCTGTACCATTATCTGGTGACCATAGGGGAGGATAGGAACATGACCTGTACCATTATCTGGTGACCATAGGGGAGGATAGGAACATGACCTGTACCATTATCTGGTGACCATAGGGGAGTATAGGAACATGACCTGTACCATTATCTGGAGACCGTAGGGGAGGATAGGAACATGACCTGTACCATTATCTGGTGACCATAGGGGAGGGTAGGAACATGACCTGTACCATTATCTGGAGACCACAGGGGAGGATAGGAACATGACCTGTACCATTATCTGGTGACCGTAGGGGAGGATAGGAACATGACCTGTACCATTATCTGGTGACCGTAGGGGAGGGTAGCAACGCCCTATACCTTGAGATCTCCAGTTTGGGTCTACACTGGCACCAGTCAGAGGCTGACCTGCTCAGGCCTTTTCTACTGGGAGGATTAGTAAAGGATGGCTCAGTCAAAAGTCTTCATTCCTGTGCCTCACCTCCTCCTCCACCTCTCCAACCGTCTCTGCTGCCTCCCCCAGGCCAGATGCTGTTCTGGAGGCCCTCGTTCTTCTGCTGAAGAGAACAGAGAGATGAAGAAGCAACAGGAGTGAATGTCAAACGAGAGAGAAAGGAAGAGAGGCAGAGAGCGACAGACTATCTCACCTCATCCAGAGGAAGAGGAGGAGGAGTATGGTGGCCAACAAAACAACAACAATGATTCTCACAGCAACTACTGTTGTCAGTGATGATGTCTCTGGAAAATAGTGATCTGATTTCAGACAAACAATAACAATAGCCAATATATTTCCCTTTGTGTCTCCTTTGTTGGCCAAGTATTGTTCAGGTATTTTACATGATTCAGTGCCTTGACGCATTCGACTCATAAATAGCAGTCCATCACATTTCAATGTTTACGTTATACAATAAACATGTACACATTTTATATGAATAAGATCTCATCCCTCAACACAATCTTTAATCCATATGTTACAATTATGTCAACTCAAAATAAACTTGGCCCAATATAACTCTGATGTGCACATACAGTAGCAAAGGTGTGTGTGTGTGTGTGTGTGTGTGTTTTAAAGCAATAATTACCTGTCACACTAATGGACAAAAAGGTGGAATTATGACGTCTGATTGCATTATGAGCTTGGCAGTAATAATTTCCTCCAAGCTCAGATGTTATATTAGTGATGGTGTAGTTCTGTCCTGATTCTATCACTGAGTCTTCATGTTCCTTGAACCAGGTGTACTTAGCTGCTGGGTTAGCATCACTGCTGCAGCTCAGAGTCACTGAACTGCCCTCCTTTACTCCTCCAGAGGGACTTGATATCACAGATGTGTGTTTAGGCCCATCTACAGGTCACATACAAACATGTAAAAACATCATGTAGATGAATATTAATTACAGTATTAACGATAATGAAAATCACAAAGTTTGTGAGTTTTGTTTATTTAATGCATGATGAATTTATATGACTGATATTTTGTGTCTATAATATGTCAAGTATGTGTTTACTCACATTTTACATTAATGGAGATGGAGGCAGATTTTGTCCCAAGCTCATTCTTAGATTCACAGAGATATTGTCCAGAGTCTGAAGACTTGATGCGATCAAAGACGAGCTGTTGTCCCTGGTTCATGTATCTGGAGGAGTTATCTGTATTATCCTTGAACCAAGTGTAGTTAGCTGCTGGGTTGGCATCACTGCTGCAGCTCATAGTCACTGAACTGCCCTCCTCTATTTCACCAGAGGGCCTCACGGTCACTGAGGGGGTCTTTAGAGCATCTGATAACAGTTACATTTCATTCATTATATAAAATACCATCAGTTTGAATCCATTCATACTATCTACATGTAGTTCTCTACCCGGGCCAGGGTTTACGTTAGCCGGCAAATGCCGGCTTATCATCGGTATCACGTGTAGTTGTCCGGCGGATGAAAAAATCAATCCAGTGGGAAATATGCCAAATAATAAAATAAAATAAATGAACAGATGAATAGCATATTAAACAGCCTAATATTGTGTGACTTATAAGATATGTTGCCAAGACAACTTAAATATAAACTTGTATTGTGCAATAGTTTCGTTTTGCCACCGCTCGCTACTGAGGGTTTGGTCATGTGACCAAGCGTGGCAGAGCGGGGATGGTCGCTCCAGAACCGGATCAGAACCGCCCTGAGAAGCCGCCTCACTGACTATCTGGAGCCCATCGGCTACCGGTCTGACGACGACCTAGCCACTGGGAGCAAGGGCCGGATTATTGACACACTTTCCCGTCATTTGCTGTCTTGCGAAGGCGTTGACGGTGCGCAGCGTTTTTGTCTGATATTTTATTTGCAGCCATTTCTCCACACAATACACAAACATGGATCATTTTTGATCCATGTTGCCTACAGATTGTGATCCACATGCAGATATGTGTTTCTAGAGATGACCTCACTGAGGAAAGGTGCCAAGGTCTTAGATGGCGTCAACTTTGCACAATTATTTATGTTTTACACCCGATTGTTTCTTCATTTAAATAAAATACGTTGGTTGGGTCATAGCGTTGGTGTTGTATTGCTGTTTAAATGTAGGCTATTATATGGCTATTTAAAACATATGTCCCGGTAGTTGTTCTCTATGGCCGGAAGTCTGGAATATTAACGGCCATATTGGCAGTAAAAAAAAAAGGTGTAATCTCTGACCCTGGCATGATGTCAGTGCACTGTGGAGTGGACTTACACACTGGAGGAGAGGGGAGATGTTCGTATCCTTCAACAGCACATGAAAAGATGTCTTCAGACCCAATATAGTCACTGTAGGACCTTCCTCCTCCTACAGACTGTCCTCTCCTGGTCCAGATGTAGGGACCAGCTAGACCACACATACTGTGACATTCCAGGTCTGCCAAGGTAGGAAGGGTAGGGTCAGGAAAGGACACTTTCACCTGGAGATCTGTGTGTGACAACAAATGACACAAGTTATTAAAATAATAAATAATAATAATAAAAACCTTCAAACACACATTCACAAGATGTTGAGCAGACTCATTAGTAATCAAAGTTTACCTGTCACAGATAACGTCACTCCAGGGTCACCAGTATATTTCCCACCTGGTTGGTTTGTTATGAACCGAAACTTGTACCAAGCAACAGAGTCACTCAGTCTCAGGTCTCTGATCCTCAGGGTACATTTTCTATTACAGCTGTAGATGTTCCTGGTACAGCTGTTCTCTCCACAGCTGTATTCAACACGATCTGCATAGTCTGCATCACGTCGCAGATCAACATATTCATCTCCGTCTGTTTTAGTTAACCACAGTGTTTTCTGGACTGTGATATATCGGCCATCTTGTTTTTTAGGGTATCTATAGGTGCAGCTGATCTCAACCGTTGATCCTCTTAAAGCGCAGACATTACTAGATGTGTAAGTAACTCCCCAGTCATCATTTCCCTGCAGGGCTGTAAAAAACAAACATGTCATTGAGAATGAACAAGACACAGAGGTTCAGCTGATGAAATGATCAGAAGATACATAAAGAGCCAACTCCAGGTGAGTCTATTCCGGGAGGTTTTTGTTTTTATGTGTTATGTTTTTAACAGCTGATCTCACAGTAAAACCTCTACATCCAGGGACGGACTGGGACTAAGGAGCCGCCGATTAGTTTTGGTATGAATTAATTCATCAATTCAATTGAATGTGAATTGCTGCGGTATGTGCCAGGCTGGCGGCCGTCCTGGAGCTACCAGGCCGTCCTGGTTCTGTACCTCTCCAGAACTCACAGATGGCCGGTCCACCCCTGTCTACATCTGTTATACTTTTATATACTGGACCGTAGAGCATAGCCTACTGACTTGCATGTAATGAGGACATTGTGACTTTAACTACAGTCAGATTACTTTATTGAGACCGACATATCAACTTCAACTGTTACTAGGCCTGCAGCATCCAAGACTGCAGACTGATTCAGCAACTCAGAAAACAAGTTCCCTATATGCAATGAACAATAACATATTATATATTATAATAAGGTATTATACACCAATTACACCAAGTCGAATTCCTTGTATGTACAATCCTACTTGGCAATAAACTTGATTCTGATTCTGTATTACTGCATTTGGTAAACATTTTAAAATAAGCCCTTACACTATTTTAACAAATGAACAATAATAAACAATAATTGAGTGATATATTACACATAACAACCCTAGATACAGCTGGTGATACAGCTAGCAGGGAGACTTCAAATGTTTAAGATAGGAAACCTGTTGGCTTCTGATCTGAATTCAGACTTGAAATACCTGGACGCTGTATGCAAAAAGCAACTAAATGAACCCTTCAATGTTGTCAATAATTAAGGTTCACCTGGCAATCAGGAAATGGCCAACAATCTGTATTGTAATCTCAAATGTAAATGTTCTCACAAATAAGTATTGAGTATCGTATTGTGATTTAAAGAATGACTTTTACTGCAAGAGTCTGTATAACACTGCATTGATGTGGTATTTTCCAAAGACTAATGAACCACAACGCAAGTCTATAAAGTGAACCTTTCTCTATTCTATTGGTCTTCTTAACCAAACACAGCATTGTAGAGGTTGATTCTTTAATGTCACATCTATTTACAACATGCTGTGGTTTCACCCTCTCCTCCTTCCAGTTGCTTGGTTGTCATGTTACTCATTGAAACAGTTCAATGTTAAACAACTAAACAACAGTTATCCACTAAATGTTCAGAGTGTAAATGTACCAACCTGGTACTGACAGAAGGAAAGCTAGAAATCCTCTTGCTGCTGATGTCCAATTCATAGTTAGTCCTCTCCTCTCTCACCTGTTGTTATAGGGAGATATTTAAACACCTGCAGGTAAAAAATACAATTATTCTATACATTCATATACATTCATTCTTACCTCCTGTGATTGATATATGAATGTTATGTTTGTTAAGCAGTGAATAAAAGGTAATAAAATATGTCTTACTGTAGAAGAGGAAGCTGGTCTGACTTATAGAGTCTGTCTGCCAGTTTATCATACATTTAGCTGAACACACACAAAAGCATTTCCTTCCTCTTTATATAGAATATGCAGCAGTGAATCTCTGCCCTCTGCCCAGTAGTTCTGTTAATAGAGCATAGAATCACCTTATTAAGTCATAATGAACTGCACTTTCTTCTTGTTTTATCTGGTATCCGGTACCTCCAAAAAAGTGGGGGGGGTGTTCGCGATTGCCGATGGGGGGGGGGGGGGGGGTGTTCGCGATTGCTGTCCCTTTAGCTGACTTTTACTCGACTTTGCCTAAAGACCAGGAAGACCCCTATGACTACTGGCTGAGACTACACAGAGCAGCTGACCTTGCCATTGACTGTCTGAGAGAGCAGGGAAAGATGCTGGACAACCCTGAAATGGAGGTGACTCGCATGTTTATTAGAAACTGTCCCTGCAAAGACCTGGCCCTCACTTTCAGGTCCAAGACCATAGAGAAGTGGTCAGCATGTGAACTACTGGAGGTGCTGAACGAGTACCATGCCGAGATGAGCTGCAAAGCAACTCCCCTGGTACATGCTGTGAAGAGGATGGACGTTGCAGTACACACAGCTGAGGTGAGCCATAGCCCGGCCCCTGGCCACAGTGGTCACGTGCCACCTCAGACCCAGAGTCCTCAGTATGTCCCCCTAGCGGAAGTGATGGCTATGTTGGAGAAGGTTCTGCTGCGTGGGACCTCTGACCAGTCACAAGTGAGGAGGCGAGCTCCACCCAGGCATCCTGAGGACAGAGTTGACGGGTTCACTGACGTGCCATGCATTATTTGCAAAGATGATGGTCACAGTGCCTTCTCTCATTGCCGGGAGAAGAGGCTCTGCTTCAAGTGTTATGCTCCGGGCCATTCGCGCCGTTACTGTCCAGCAAGGAGGACCACTGCACGGCCTCAGGAAAACTGACCGGTCTGTACACTGAGGAGGACTGTGCAGATCGGCTAATTGAACCTCCCACCAGTTATGAGGAACCCGACATGCTGGATATTGGATTCCTGTATGAGTCACATAGCAGTTATATTGGCAGTACAATAACCTCATCCAAGAAACTGATCTTTCAGGGATCCCAGAGGATAGCAGAGACTGACAGCTTGTTCTACACACCTGTACTTGTGAAGAATGGCCCCACTTTCAAAGCGCTGTTGGACAGCGGGGTCGATGGCCTGTACAATAAGTGAATCTGCTGTTGAGTCCCTGCTGCAGCAATACCCTGACATGACAAGAGACACAGCTGATGATTATGTCATTGTAGGCTGCGGAGGACACCGCGTTTCCCCCAAAGACATGTATGACCTTGATGTCACCGTTTACGGATGCAGGATGGTCGTTCCAGTAATGGTCGTTCCTGGCCAGACAGAACAAATGATCCTCGGCAGCAATGCTATCAAGCATATTCTAACTCAACTGAAGAGCACTGACGGCTACTGGAGGCTAGTTTCCTCACCAGACAATGGTCGGACTGATGACCACTGCCAATTCCTGTCGCTGCTTTCCAACACAGAGAGATGGAGAGGTGAATGCATTCCAGATAAGGTGGGAACAGTGAAAGTCAAGAGTTGTGTGACACTGAAACCACAGAGCGAGCACCTTGTCTGGGGCAAGTTACCTGAGTCGGCTGTGATGTCAGTAGGCAGTACTGTGGTCGTTGAGCCAACCCAGTCTAAAGCCAGACCCAAACAAATCCTTGTTGGAAGAGTTATTACTCCACTTTGGGGAGATCGATGGGTGCCTGTTAAAGTTATTAATCCTACAGACAGAACTGTGGTGCTGAGAAGGAACGCCAAGATCGCAGATGTGTCCCCCTGTATAGCAGTAGAGGACCTGCCTAAAGCAGAGGAGGTCAAGTGCAACATGCAGTGTGTGCAGAGCGAAGATGTGCATTTGAGGTCAGAAGAGGACATGGTTTGTGCACTGGAGGCTCTGGGACTGCAAGACATTGATCTGAAGTCATGCGAAGTGTCACTGCAGTGGAAAGACAAGCTTGTTCACATCATTGAGCAGTATGAGGCAATCTTCTCCAGACACAAGATGGACTGCGGAGAGGCTAAAGAGTTTGTGCATCGCATCCACCTTGTTGACGACAAGCCGTTCCGTCTGCCTTACAGACGCATACCACCAAGCCAGTATGAGAAACTGAGAACGACTCTGAATGAGATGGAAGAAAAAGGCATTATTCAGAAGTCGAGCAGTGAATATGCATCTGCACTCGTTCTTGTATGGAAGCGGAATGGAGACCTCAGAGTATGCACTGACTTCAGATGGCTCAATGCAAGAACTGTGAAGGATGCTTACCCACTGCCGCATCAAGCAGATGCTCTAGCCGCACTTGGTGGAAATGCTCTATTCTCCACGATGGACCTGACATCAGGCTTCTATAACGTCCCCTTGCACCCTGATGATAGGAAGTATACAGCATTCTCATCGCCCTTTGGACTTCATGAATATAACCGTCTCCCTCAAGGTCTTTGCAATAGTCCAGCTACCTTCATGAGGATGATGATGTCCATATTCGGTGACGAGAATTTCACGAGTCTGTTGTGTTACCTCGACGATCTGATGGTATTTGCACCTACAGAGGAAGTTGCACTCAGACGCCTAGAGATGGTGTTTGCACGCCTCAAGGAGCACAACCTTAAGCTCGCACCCAAGAAGTGCTTCTTCCTCAGAAGGACTGTGAAGTTTCTTGGGCACGTCATCAGTGAAGATGGGGTTCGAACAGACCCTGAAAAAGTGAGAGCCATAAATGATCTACAAGTCACAGGACTCATGGAGTCCGATGGGAAAACGCCTTGCCCTAGTAAAATCAGATCGTTTCTAGGCATGGTGATGTACTATCAGAGTTTCATCGAGGCATGTTCTGCGAAGGCTAAGCCGCTGTTCAGGCTCACAGTTGAACCTGGTGCTCAGCGCAAGCACAAGAGAGGTCGCAAACCTGTGAAGAAAGGAGGTCCTGTGAAACTGACTCCTGCTGACTGGTCCGACGCATGCCAGAATGCATTCGAGACACTGAAACACGACCTCATGACAAGTGTCACTCTAGCCCACCCGGATTTCAATGCCCCGTTCATTCTGGCTGTCGACGCATCCTTTGATGGGATTGGAGCTGTCCTGTCGCAACTGCCGCCTGGTGGAAAAGTAGCCAGACCTGTTGCCTTTGCGAGTAGAACGCTTTCTCGCTCCCAGTTGAACTACCCTGCACACCGCCTTGAATTTCTTGCCTTGAAATGGGCAGTATGTGACAAATTCAGCCACTGGTTGAAAGGCAGGCACTTCACCACATGGACTGACAATAACCCCTTGACATATATTCTAACCAAACCCAAACTTGACGCGTGTGAGCAGCGGTGGGTGGCGAAGCTCGCTGCTTACGACTTTGACTTGAAGTACATTCCCGGCCCAAAGAACATCGTAGCCGACGCCTTGAGCCGTGAGCCGTTTGTCCAGTCGTGTGTGGGTCATCGCCTTGTCACCGAGCCTTATGCCTCGCTGTTGGACCTGGTCAACGGTGTGACTGACAGAACCGTACAAGAGGTGTTCAGAGTGTCCAACAACTGTCAGGCTGTTGTGGATGACGGTGGTGAAACATCGGACGAGCCAGTGTGGGGGGCAGTTACGCCCGACACCAGAGGCTCAGTTGCACCAGAAGAAGTCGCTGCCATCCTCAATGCTCAGTCCACTGGCGGTGTGAGTCACGTGATTGGGACAGATGCTGCCTTCAGTCTTCTGCAGAAGGAAGACCAGTCTGCTGCACTCCCTCAGAGCCAGCTCGTCAGTCGACAAGAGCAAGACAGCACGATAAGCAGGGTTGTGTACTTTGTACAGAGACACAAGAGACCTACCAAACGTGAGAGAGCTGTTGAGTCACATGGGGTGATCAAGCTGCTGAAGCATTGGAGTAGACTAACCATACAGAATGGCATGCTGTACAAGATCAGGAAAGATCCCCAGATGGACAAAAAGATCTTCCAACTCATAGTACCTGACTCATTGAAGCGGGAAGTCCTCCAAGGTCTCCACGACTCAGCAGGTCACCAAGGCCAGCATCGTACCTTGTCTCTGGTGAGGCAACGATTCTTCTGGAGTGGCATGGAACGTGATGTTGTGAACTATGTTCAGTCCTGCCAGCGCTGCATAGTAGGGAAGACACCTGAGCCACACAGCCGTGCGCCACTCAAGAACATTGTCACCTCTGAACCTATGGAGTTGGTCTGCATAGACTTTTGGACTGCAGAGCAAGGGAACAAGTCTGTGGATGTTCTAGTTGTGACTGATCATTTCTCCAAGATGGCACACGCCTTTCCGTGCAAGAATCAGACTGCCAAGCAGGTCGCTCGTCGTCTCTGGAATGACTTCTTTCTCATTTATGGCTTTCCTCGGCGTATCCATTCGGACCAGGGAGCCAATTTTGAGAGCAAGCTGATCAAGGAGCTTCTAGAGATGGCTGGGGTGCAGAAATCCCATACGACTCCATATCACCCCATGGGAAATGGTGTCACAGCGATTTAATAGGACCTTGGGAAATATGATTAGGTCTCTTCCCCTTCAGTCCAAAGCAAAGTGGCCACAAATGCTGCAGCAACTCACCTTCTGCTACAACTGCACAGAGCATGAGACGACAGGGTTTGCACCCTTCTACTTAGTGTTTGGGAGAATCCCTCGTCTCCCTGTCGACGTCATGTTTCAGCATGCTCTCACCAGTGACACTGTTGTCAGCCACTCGGACTTCGTGTCCCACCTGAAGAAGGATCTGCATGAAGCTGCTCAGATTGTGCAGAGGAACAGTCTCAAGGAACAGACTCGCCACGCCAAGCTGTACAACCGCAAGGTCAAGGGCTCACCCCTCGTCGTTGGAGACAGAGTGTTGATCGCCAACAGAGGTGTGCCAGGAAAACGCAAGGTTGCAGACAAGTGGGAGTCGACCCCATATGAAGTCATCTCAGTCAGACCTGAACTCAATGTCTGCAGAGTCAAGGATTGCCTGACAGGCAGAGAGAGAGTCATTCACCGGAATCTACTACTCTCTGTCAGCTTTCTGCCTTGCAAGAGAGGTGTGGACAGTGAGGCCGGACACTCAGAATGTGACGTAGCTGCGCACGGTAGTGATGCATGTCCTGATGTGCCTGACATGATGGAGGACAGTGATGTACGTACAGTCAACTGGCTGATGCAGACAGGTGGAGAGGAAGCCCATTCGGAAGAGGAGGATGACTTGCTTGACCGGAGGTCTGATGTTGCCCAGTCTGACTCTCTCTCAGTCGCCGCTTCCAGTCAGGACAGTCAACAAATGCCTGCGGAAGATGTTGACCATGCTGCTGTCGATGGTGCGGAAGGCCCACCACAGTGCTGTGAAGGCATAGTCCCTGACACAGACGTGACCCCTCCTGAAGCTGTTCGTCCAGATGAGACCCCTTTGGACACTGACGCTGCTGACATGTCCCCTCCTGACAGTAACCCTACAGACATTGACTCCCCGGACACTAACGCCCCTGAGACAGCCATTCCTGACACTGACTGTCCAGACAATGACATTCCAGGCCCTCTAGCTCAGGTGGTTTGCACACAGCCTGGCCGTTATGGTCTCAGGGATCGTAGTTCCATGAAGCTTCCCCAACGCCTTATTTGTCAGATGAATGAGCAAGTAGTAGATGAGGATTCTGTGTCCACAGTGTCAGTTAGTACGTTGTTTCAGTTCTTTAGAGATGCACTTTCGGTTTGAGTATCAGGGTTAAGCTAGTATTTGACCAGAGATGAGTCTAGGTAGTACTTGAAGCTACAGGAACAATTTTTTGCATTTCGGAGGTGTAGAAGGCATCTCTGAGTCTGTGTTTAGTTAGGGGTTTGATCGCCTCCTTTCTTTCCGCACTCCTTTTTGGGAGAGTTTTAGAACTGACATGCACTCTAGTTTTGTTCCTTGTAATGCACAGTTTTTTAGTTTTTTATGTGAAGTATTGCACTCCCATATTTGGCAGAATTTCAGGGGGGTGTATGTAACGGGTATAAGAAATACTTTGGTTATTTTATTGAAATTCCTGCCTGTATATTGCTTTGCCCTGCAATGAGAGGTTCAGTTGCGCCATCTACTGGTACCTAAAAGTCTATATATATGACCGCAACTCGGATACTCTTAGCAGTCTTTCAGTTCTCTGCTTGGGGTAAGCCACGGTCTGATGTTGCTCTGTATAAATTACACTAAAAGCTAACGAGTCATGTAATTGCATTGGTTGTTGCTCACGTTAGTATTATTAGTAGTAGTATTTTCACTGAAGTAAATGTTATTTCCCCTGTAGACGTAAAATCCGGTGGAGGTGCTGAACCACATGTTTTGTGTGTGTGTGTCTACCACTCATTGCAGGTAATTGTTGCACTGTGTGTTTAATGTGTCAAGACGTGTTTCGGATTCAAAATGTCCGCCATGTTTAACAAGGGGGCAACGTGGCCTGTTAAATTTGATGGTCACCACTAGTGGGTGCCGTTATACAGTTTAATTATTTATTTGATGTTGCGCCTTGCATTATTTCATAAATATATAAAAAAGGATGATGTTTATTAAAAAACAAGTTAAGAATATATTGTATTGAATTAAAACCACTATACGATCACATGTTAAAAAGTATTCACATCTTAAAATGCATTTCATGTAATTGTAAAAAAAGAAATTAAGATGTAATGTACTTGGGCAGTCTTTCAGTTCTCTGCTTGGGACGTAAAATCCGGTGGAGGTGCTGAACCACATGTTTTGTGTGTGTGTGTCTACCACTCATTGCAGCTACCATAAAGAATCACATCATTCAATCCAGCCTGTGTGTGGGTTCTTGGTGGGGCGGGTACACAACAGTCACATATATATATATATATATATATATATATATATATATATATATATATATATATATATGTATATATATATATATATATATATATATATATATGGGGTTTAATGTGGTGTTGGAGTTGTGCTGGGGTTTAATGTGGTGTTGGAGTTGTGCTGGGGTTTATTGTGGTGTTTGATTGTACAGTCAGGTGCATAAACAGCTCCATGCTTATGTTGGTAAAGTTGCATTTAAGATATATGTGTTAAGTTTTATTTGCAGCTGCTATGTGCTACTGAATCAACCGGATGGCAAAGCATAGTAATGTTCAGGCGCGTAGAATACGGGGGGTACGGTGGGTACACGTACCCACCAGTTTTCGTCATGAGTCATTTTGTACCCACCACTTTTTTGCTTGGCTTTAAAAAAAAAAGCTCTGATGTCCAGTCCGCTAGCTCTTTTGGACATTTATGATGAGGTCTTTCTCTCAGTCGTTAATCGCGCTCCTTTTTTAAAAAGAATGTCGTGACGTGAGTGTATATGTCCCCTCTGCGGCACCGTAGTTTGTTTTTATTTATTTATTAAGGCTGGCTTTACACGACAACGCTCCCGGGTGAAACCGACAAAATATTTTTATCAGATGTGCCTTTCGTTTAGACGGCGACAGCGTTTTTGGGGCTTAAAAACGCAAAAAAATGAACCCACCCTCCAGAGTGGAAATCTTAAAGACGCTCCACCGTCGCGTTCCCGTCTATAGGGTTGAAAACGCAAAAGTGTGCTCTGAGCTGCTCACGCCGGCTATCCTCGCTTACGCGTTGGCGTCATATACACGTGCAGTACAGCCAATGGCATGCATACTACATCAAATTTCACACACTTTTGCGTCACCGTGTGCATGCAGATTTCCACCCAAAGACGCTGTCTAAACGCAAAATAAAAAGTGGGAACGCAACGCCACTTTTGCGGATCGTGTAAAGCTGAGCTGACCGCCCAGCATTGACAGGAAACAAGGCATCTTATGATCATATCTATATGCTACTAAGTCTTTACTTCTGATGCAATGAGCCGAGGTGTCAGGCGAGCAAGACATCGATGTTAGCCTATACAGCAGGTTGCTAGTGCCATGGCCCATGGACTATATCAAAGTGATAACCTGTAGAAGAACAAATGTATGTTGTACACAGCATGGATATGCAGACCACCACTGACACAAAGGTAAGACGCGATATGTTTATTACTTATTTGCTGGTGTTGGTGTGGCTAGGTTTTGTCTTGTGCATTTTGCACAGAAGTGATGGCGGGCTATTTTAACTCTTCTCATCTCTTGTTGCAATTAATGTTAGCCTTAGCCACCAACTTAGTTATGGTTTGCAATCGTACAGCAAGCATTGGTGTTGGAGATGGTCACTCATGGATAGTCGGTATCTTGTTTAATTATTGTTTGAATCTATTGCTGAATTCTGGAATAGTTGTGATGATGATGATGATGAGGATTGCATATCGGCATAGGCTGACGTTTTGGTCAGGAATGCCTGATGAAGATTGGATGGATGCATATTGTGAATTGAGAGCAGTCAGCTCGTGGTGTGATTTGTTCGTCTGTGCGAGTCTTGCCTCACATATTTTTGCTTTTTCAATCTTGGCGAAATGTGTTGTATAGAAGTTTTGTTCTGTGTGTGTGTGTGTGTGTGTGTGTGTGTGTGTGTGTATGGTCAATTGTAGGCCTACTGGGAATTGAAACTATAACATCAAAGTATTAGCAAAAGGCATAGCCACACATTTGATTTACTCTGAACTTCAACACGTAACCTAGGTAGGGCTATTTTCAGAAGACAGTGTGTCAAATGTGTAATGCTTTTTGAACATTTAGGCTTGGCTTTCTTATTCATAAAACGTGTCGGATGTCATCATATTTTTGTATACATGTTTATGAATTAACATGACCTGCGCGAAAGGGGGGGGGGTGGATGCGCATGCGCGTCATTGTACCCAGCACTTCTGAAAATGCACTTCCAAACGCGTCTTTGTCCCCAGCACATTTCAAACCAAACCTACGCCCATGGTAATGTTATAAGCAGAGGGGCAGAATAGAAATGTTTTTTGTGTTTTTTAAGTTCTTTTAGACTACCTTGATGCATCGGTGTCCAACATTGTCCCACACAAACGGAGTCTTTGTCCCACATCTGGTGGATTGGGATGTGGTCACCCTGTGTATGAGGGATGTGAGACATGTGCGGTTTCTGTGTGCTGTGTGCTGCAGTTTGTCATGCAGGATGTGAACTCCTTCTCTGAGGTGTGGCTTCATGTTTAGCGGACACTTTGTGCAATGAAATGGTGAATTAATGGTTAATTAATCCTTTTTTTCTGGGACAAGATGGCCCATCCAAGGTTGTACTGGCCTGTCCAAAATACAATTTCCGCCTATACGCTACTGAGCTGATATGGTCAAAAAATCACGTGTGATTATTAATAATGGGGTTAAACGTTTACATTTACACATTTCACCCTTATCAAATAATTACAGCTCCTGCGATTCGGATGTCCATAATATTTCCATTGTTCAGCCCTCCTCCCAAAGCAAACGGCTTCCAAGCTATCTGACACATAATGTAACATAATGTCATGTAAAGGATCAAACCCTGTGTGTGTGTGTGTGTGTGTGTGAGCACCAAAGGCTCTTCAGCCACACCTCCACCACACACACCTGCGTCTCCTTCGTCCTCACCCTGGTGGCCAGGAGGTGAACTGCACCGAGTGGATCCACCGCCCCCTAGTGGCTCCTCATGCAATAACAGAGGAACACAACATGGCTTGGACAAACGGCCTCATATCTTAAGGAGCAGGTAGGGGTTAGACAGTATATACATGTGATGAAGGAGCAGGTAGGGGTTAGACAGTATATACATGTGATGAAGGAGCAGGTAGGGGTTAGACAGTACAGACACATGTGATGAAGGAGCAGGTAGGGGTTGGACAGTACAGACACATGTGATGAAGGAGCAGGTAGGGGTTGGACAGTACAGACACATGTGATGAAGGAGCATAGGGGTTAGACAGTACAGATACATGTGATGAAGGAGCAGGTAGGGGTTAGACAGTACAGATACATGTGATGAAGGAGCAGTTAGGGGTTAGACAGTACAGACACATGTGATGAAGGAGCAGGTAGGGGTTAGACAGTACAGATAGATACATGTGATGAAGGAGCAGGTAGGGGTTAGACAGTACAGATACATGTGATGAGGGAGCTGGTAGGGGTTAGACAGTACAGATACATGTGATGAAGGAGCAGGTAGGGGTTAGACAGTACAGACACATGTGATGAAGGAGCAGGTAGGGGTTAGACAGTACAGATAGATACATGTGATGAAGGAGCATGTAGGGGTTAGAAAGTACAGACATGTGATGAAGGAGCAGGTAGGGGTTAGACAGTACATATACATGTGATTAAGGAGCAGGTAGGGGTTAGAGAGTACAGAGACATGTGTGAAGGAGCAGGTAGGGGTTAAACAGTACAGATACATGTGATGAAGGAGCAGGTAGGGGTTAGAGAGTACAGATACATGTGATGAAGGAGCAGGTAGGGGTTAGGCAGTACAGATACATGTGATGAAGGAGCAGGTAGGGGTTAGACAGTACAGATACATGTGATGAAGGAGCAGGTAGGGGTTAGACAGTACAGATACATGTGATGAAGGAGCAGGTAGGGGGCATCTTGCTCTACAGGATGCTACAGGTTTGGGGTTCAAACCCAGTACCTTTTAGCTGGGAGTTGAACTCTCGCCACTACACTACACACACACACACACACACACACACACACACTATTTTCCATGAGTGCATCCTGTTATCACCACGACCATTAGATTATCGGTACTTTATTAATCATAATTAAACAGATTCCATTGTTCACTATAATTCTATAATAGTCTCACAGGACAACATGAAGTGAATAATGGAGACTGTGTGTGTGGGGACGTGTTGGAGGACATGTCTCCAGAGGACTGAGCCCCCGGTCCCCAGAGCCACCAGTGAGTCCAGGAAGAGCCAGCGGGAGGGACTGAAGACCGGGCCCACGTCAGGGGGCAGGACCCCATAGAGACCTGCTGGGATCCAAGGGGCTGGAAGGACATCCAGGTGTGCTGCTACACAGCAAATTGGACAGTGTACATAATACTCTATAGGAGTACATTTTACACTCTTTTCGGTGTGTATATGGGTCCAAGAGTCCAGTGTTCTCCCAACACTGGACACCAGAGTTAAAATATTAACACTATAGCAGAGTAAAAATAATAACACCATAAGTGTTCAAATGCACTCTTTCACAGGCATCATTTGACACTATTTGGGTAACATCAACACCTGTAATAGTAACATCTGCAACTCTGAAATAGTAAAATTTAAACTCTGATTCAGTGTCCTTTCAGCACCTGATAAGGTAAATGTACCACTTTGAAGATAATATTTAGCATCAAAATATAGACATATTTGTTGTTAAAATAACTTTAACTATACAATAAGTAGTTAGAAATAGATTTAGAACAACAATATTTTTCAACATATTTTATTTTTAAAGACGCCAGTATCAAAAAAAGCATTACAATGCTTGAATCAGTAAAGACAATACAGCTGACATAACATTACATTACACACATAAATAAAACATGTAGTACATGTTCAATCAATTTATAAAAACACACATGAACCACATACAGGTCATTCTAAAACCATGTTGCCTGCAACTTCAAGAAGAGATTGTGAAAAACTATCAGTCTAAAAAAGTATTCACTGTAACAGTGTAAATAAGCATACAGTGCTTGAAAACATTACATGACACACACACGTGCATGGTACATGTTCAATAAATTCATAGTCACACACACACACACACACACACACACACACACACAATTAATTTATAATAACACAGGAGTGGCAGTGAAATTTATAAAAACACATGCACAGGAACTACATACTGGTCATTACTATCAAAACCATATGTTGTCTGCAGGTCCAATGGTTTGAAAAACCGTAACTCATCAACTTTAAGGAGACCCCCATCATACCCATTTCCCTCAATAACGTGATAGGAATGAAGATGCTCACAAAAACCAAGAGTCTGAAAATCCTGTACAGCAAGAAAATATTTCCCTTCAAAGACCACAAGGTCAGTAATTTGGCTAAATACTGGCATCCCATCTTCTACTTCGGAACAAACAAGAAGACCAGGGCGATACTCCGTCCCATAACATGTGATCCAGGAGACCACATCAACTTCACAGTTAATTTCAACATGCAGACTGTCCGCAATCATGTCACCATTTTTTAAGTCAACAACTGGAACTGTTTTTACTGGTCCACAATCAATGCTTTTTAAAGGCATTGATTCCCAATGATAAGCAATTGCCATCTGATGTTTTTGGGCTAAAGACTTGGTTATATTTTTGAAATTTTTAACAGCGGTCTTAAAAAAACGATGCTTGGCTTCGAATCGCATACCCCAAAAGTGTACAAGGGGGCCAATTTTCCGAATTGCTCTGGGGTAGTGAATCATGAAGTGTTGCTTTGGGATTAAGTTACGATGTGGGTACAGTTCTTTGAACAACCTGTGATGATCAATAATGAGATACTTAAGGCATATTGTCATACCTTGTGTAATGACTGGTGAAAATACAATGTTAATAATTTGTAGTAGTAGTAACAAAAGTTTCCAGTGTAAATTCTCTGCTGACAGTACATCTCCAAATATGAGGGGCACATTGCGAATTAAACAAAATGATTGAATGGCATTCAGACCAATCCCATTGCCAGTTTGCTCTAGATTCAGTCTACTAGGCCGATTTTTGCGTTCAAGATAGCCGTAGTTGTAAGCATACACTCTTTCAGTGATGTTTTGTTTGGATATGATTTTGTTGTCTGATAGGTACCCAAACAACAGTTTTAACTCAAACTGCCCCACCCCTTCTAATATGTCATGCATGAGATCAACTGCATAATTATCAGACACATGAAAGTACTGCAGCTCATTTAGTATGCAAGTTCGCTTAACCCCACATGATGACTGTACTGTGGGATCCTGTAGATCCGAGGTCACTAACAGGCGGACCGCGGTCCGGGTCCGGACCCAGACGCCGTCCTATGCGGACCCAGACCTATAATCAATAAACTATTGAGGGATTCTACATTATGACGGGGCGCTTCTATTTTAACCAGCGCAGCTTTTCTAGTCTTTACGGCATTTGGTTAGCGGCCCTTACAGACCAATTGCATGTGAGTTAAGTATCCCACGTGACGCTGCTCAGCCAATCAAATTTATGGGGGGGCGATCGTAAGCCACCCCGGACCTACGACCGACGGGGGGGCAGGTAGACACCGCTAGACACACGGGACTCATACCGGTGATCGCGGCTTTAGTTCCCCGTGTCTGATCGCTGTAATTCGGAGCGTGAATATCGGTTGAATATCTAATATCTTTCTAACTTTAAAAAACACTTTAGTATTTTTAAGCCGATAGTCGCACATCCCTCGTAACTACGCCGTGAAGGTGAACCCTCCCGGACTCCGCTATTAACATGAACCGCTCCGCAGGAGGAGCCGCACACGCACCGGACACCACAATACAAACACACATGTTTTACATTTGATTTTAAATAAAGTTGTCTGCAGTTATACGGTTAAATACGATTATTAAAACCCTAATTATGACAGTCCTGGACCGGCCCAAAAATGTGCATCGGCTCACCCGGTACGCCCGATGGCCAGTCCACCCCTGCTTGTCCCGTTAGTTAAAAATAGTAATCCAATTGTGAAATCCGTGTTGTAATCGGCAGCATACAAGCTAGTTATCTTGAAAAGTAAATAAAGATTCAGACGTGCTGCGTGATGATGTGTTCAGGTTGGCTCAGTAAAACGACTATTAGGTTATCATGATGCGTTCAAGTGTAATGTAAAGAAAAGGGAAATTGAGATTTTGGCGAGAAACATGAGTAATACAGTTGTATAGTATATTAAAAATCTGGAGGATCATGAAAGGCAGACATGTTAATTTTTCTGCAAAAAAACCCCTGTTAAATTATGAGATTATATTTTATTTCCTTTTGTGTGACCCATATACATTATGACTTATTTTTCATTTGGTGCTGCTGATATATTCTTTCTATTGTTAGTTGTATGTCATTTCGAAGTGGCCTATTACATTAGCCATGTTTATTGAAGGCTAGAAACGTTTTTGTTATGCTCACTTGTTAAGCAATACCAGTTCTGTTGAAAACAAATTGTCGCGTCGTCTTTCCACCAAATAATAGAAAAGTATCGATAGTGGTATCGATAAAGACTCGGATCGATAAGGAGTATCGATAAAGGTATCGATATCAATAAATATTAACGATCCCCATCCCTAGAGACGAGTGAGCGCGAGACAGGGAGAGATGACGGAGAGACGAGTGAACGGGAGACAGGGAGAGAAGACGAGTGAACGGGAGACAGGGAGAGACAGTACACATGTATACTTCAATGATTAGTGACAATAAATATTTTTGAATTGTGAATTTGACTTTCTTTAATTTAACAGTCAGTTGCAGATGTTGATACAACTATAAGGCTATATATATATATATATATATATATATATATATATATATATATATATATATATATATCCGGACCTTCGCTTGAGGAAATTTTCTCTCACTGGACCTCTTGAAATTTTAGTTGAATACCCCTGCTGTAGATCATGACAATGTTGAGCATGTAGTTCTTGGTTGCGTAAAATTAAACCCTGCTCATCATCAGTGAAGAGCCTTTGGCAGTCATTTTTATCGGCTAAACAAAAGCGGCAAAAAAATGTGGCACTAAAGGATTCAACATACCCCAGCAGTGTGTGCAATCCCAAATTGTCCCCAGTTACTTGTGCAACTGTTCCATACACCGGTGTATCAGAAAATGGAAGATTAATACCCGTGCACTCAAGAATTTTAAGGTCTCGTACCAGGGGCTCCAAGATTACATTGAGGCCATACTTTTTGATATCCTGGCTATGAAACAGTGCAATAAGATGAATATTATTCAGAGCCGAATTTATCTTTGGAGACACATTTCTCAGGACAAAGTAGATACTTCCAATCTTATGGATACCATGCTTTGATCCAAGTGGATTAGCGGTCTCAAACTCATCGAAGAAAAGCTGAATTTGGAGAGCATTTTCAATGTTAGAGAAGAGGGGATGACTTTTAAAATAACTACCATCACAAAAGTCTTGGTAGACTCCTCTTCTCTCACTAGGCTGAACAAAATGACTGCAAACATCTTTGTTGGAAAATATAAACCTTAAGGTCTCCAATAAGGGGATATACACAAATTTGTCTGTGACAGGAACCTGATCATAGGTGCCAGAGGTTCGATTTCTTCTTGAGTCATACCGCACACCCAAAGCAATCTCAACGGGCTCCACCAATCCCCATTTCTCACCATAATATCTCTTCCATTTTGTCTCTGTGTTCACATTGGTGAATGGATTATCCAGGCCCTCGAAATAATCTTCTAATTTGCTTTTTACATTCTCATTCTCAGGAAGTAAATTTAGGACATCATCGTTGATATTTGTATGGACTTCATCTACAAGTTCCTCTAAGTTGTCAACAACAGACTTAACTACAGTATTTGCTACACCACAGCTCAGAAGTTTTCCAATAAGGGATGCACACATCTCTCGAGTACTTTGCCTAGTCCTTTCACTGCTTGTTAAACTTTTAGGCTGAACTTCTACAGCATAACAGGAAGGCTCAATTTGTTGATCAGGACAACAAGACGAAGAGGTTGTGTCACAATGACCTACATTGCTAGCTCTGTGTATTTTGTTGAGATGCTTTCTAAACCCAGAAAAAGTGCTGAACCTTTGACTACACCCATTTTGATCACATATCAACTGAAATTTTTTACCAGGATAAAAGGCATGGGCAAGTTTTAGATGCCGAACCAGATCTCTAACAGAGTTGAACGTAAATTTACACACAAAACATGAAAGTAAGTTATTCAATTCCATTCAGTTGTTTTAATTAAGAATTTTAGCTCTGAGTTCTTTCACCCTGGGGCTTTCGTGGCAAAGTCCTACATCAACATTGTAAATGGTGGTCTGGACAAATGTATACATGTTGTGCAGAGCCTGGTCATAGGAGATTCCCAACACATAGTGTGCTTTGAAAAGTTCGTCGAAGGCAGAAAGTGATGACTTAGCCTTGCAAGGAATCAGCTGTCCATCCACCACAATGTAGAAGTCATGGATGTTGTTTCTTGCCATCCCAACTGCAAGAATGTAGGGATGCCTCATCTCGTCTGATCCTGTGATCTCCTGAAGGCTGCGGCATGACTAACAAATTAAAAAAAAATGCAGGGAGAAAGAATATTATATTATAATGTAGACAACATTGTGTCAAAATACTCTTTAAAGCGTAACTTCACAAAATGCAACCTAGGATCTTTTTAAAAGTGCCACTTTTAAGATTGACCGTATTGTCGTTTGTGATCGAAGTATCACCAGGGTCTCTACACATGAACTTGAGCATTGAGAACATTGTGTACACAGAGTTTACTATAGAAAAGTTTGGGACAACTGAAGTGATTTGTTCAAAACCTTTCTTTTTAGTAAACTGAGTACACAAACAATGTTTTCAATGCTTGAGTTAATTTTTAGAAACCTTGGTGATACTTCGATAAAAGTTTCATGTTGTGTCAAGCCTTTAAGTTTAGTGTTTTAAAAATAAGGATTTTGATGCGGTCATTCAAAAGACCATTGGTACATTCACAAAAAGACCCTAGGTTGCATTTTGGCGAGAGTTACGCTTTAAAATGCTAAGGGCCTTAGTCAAGTCAAGTAAACTTTATAGCACATTTCATACACAGGTCATTCAATGTGCTTCATATAAACACAAGCAAACAGGAATAGCTAATAAAAGCATAGAAGGGCAATAGTTCACGTTACCTTGTGAAACCTGACTACATGTTTCATAGCTTCCTGAACTTTGATCTTCACCACTCTCTTCTTCCCACTTGGTGGTGGAGGCAGAAGACAAACCAACAGCAACAGTGCCGCCATCTCACTATCCCAAGCTGAAGCGAAAGTATACATGTACAAGTGTGAACAAAGCCAATTGAGTTGACGTAAATCAAGATTCACTCCATAATCATTTTGTGATTGGAAGTAGAGCTTTGACAAGTCTTTATTATGGAATTATGTTTTAAAATAATTACAATCATCCTTATCTACATATCTGAACGAATTAAGTCAAATAAATCCAAGCCTTGGTTTAAGACTTGGTGGAAACTAGCATGGTAATGGGCCATGACCTAAGGATCACCTGGCAGATCGTCATCTTCATCTTGGTTCTCCTCTGCAGATCGGATAAGGGAATTCAACACCGGTGTTTTAGTAAGGTTCTTGGATTCCTTGATGATTTTCGGCTTCAAAGTTCCCCACTTCTCCAGAAGTTTGGTAGAAATCTCTTCTCCAAACAGGAGCTGGAAGTCCTGCAGCACCTACAATCACCACAACACATACAAAACAAAGTGAAAGATCATAACAAGGTCATTTTAATTAATAGTTATCACCTGGGGAATTTATGCTATCTAAAAATGACTCACCAGGCCCTTTGTGTCAAGGAATCTTGGAAACACTTTTAGCACAGTGCAGGATTTCTTAGGATCATGAACGATTTTCTGCCTGTGCTGAAATGTTTGTTTCATTTTCATGTGGATTTGCTCCTCGTCTGTGCTGTGCTTTAGCAGGGATATGGCTTCCCTACACTGATCCCCCTCCAACTGATGCTCTGTGGTCACGTCCCTTTCAAACTCTGGCCCCCTGTTGCTTGATGGATCCCTACTGGAGCTGCTTCTCCTACTGCCACTGCTGAGCTCACGCTGCATGTTTTTCAGTTTCCATGCAATGTACCCCTCATTGCTTTCAGCATCAAAAAAGTGTTCCTATAGACAAAGAAAGAAAGAAAGAAAGATAGATGGAAAAGACAGATAGAAAAACATATTTAAACAGATTGAATAGTAGGGCTGTGCAATTAATCGATTAATCGTGATTATGACTTCCAACAATTATGAAAATGACAATCAAAATATAATGACTATTTTGATACATTCAGTTTCATAACAATGCTCTCCTTTTGTCTTGAGTTGTCGTGTGCATTATCTTTAAATGTATTTTTCCTGTTGGGTTATATTTAAAATTCAATTCAAAAAATGTAAACTTTGAATATGGATGATAGTTCCAAAATCACTGAGTAATCATGTTTAATAATCGTGATCTCAATATTGAACAAAATAATTGTGATAATGATTTTCACCATAATTAAGTAGCCCTATTGAATAGGCTCTATAATATAAGCAACACAAAACACCAGCATTAAATACTCACATATCCTTTTTCAGAGTATGGATCTTTTAAACAGGGAAACATAGTAACAATGCCTAATGCATAGCGTGTCCTGGCATCCATGGGTGGAGCACTCCTGAGAAAGACAAACATTTAAATTACTACTCCGCATTTGGAAATATCTGGCATCAATGTTTGTTTTTTAGAAAGTTGTTGCGACTCAAATTAATGGCATTAAAAGAAAGAAAGAAAAAAAGACTTACCCATACTTCTCGATCATAGCTGCTACAACGATGTTGACCAGTTTGCGCCGTACTTTATCTGTAATCTCCTGTGTTTCACTATACTCTCTAAGTATTTTCTCACCTCCTGGCTTTGTTTGCAGAAGGCTTTGAACAAGCTTGGAAAAGAGAGTTAAGACACAAAGTGAGATGTTTAATTTTGATGAATTTTTGAGTACTGGTATGTCTTATTCACTCAACGTGACTCAAATAACTAAACTGAAAACTTTACCTCTTTAGCTTGTGAGGAATGGTCATCCATTCTTGGAGACATTACAGAGTCACCAGTATGCCGTCTCTTAAGGGACACAGTGTGGGTGTCTGATGAAGGACTCGGTGAGGTACATGAGGACTGTAAAAGTGAGCCTAAGAAGAAAACCCAAAATCAACAACAAAAACAGGCCATCAAGTTATTGGAGCATGCAAAGTAAATTAAAACTGTTTTTAAGTCTGTGTGTTATGGTGACTGATGGAAACAATTAAACAAACTAAAATAGAAACTTAGCAATGGTAGGATTTATATATTCATTGCACCACCAGACTATTCATTTTAGCTAGATGGAGATTGTAGAGACCGTGAGCTAGATGTAACTTATAAACACAGCAAGAGTACAGTACATTTCTTACCATTCCCTGAGTGGCAACAGTCAACAATAGTCCAAATTATTTCGGACTTCTCCCCAACAAGGTCACAGAAAATCTCTTCATCAACCTCCGTTCCTGTTTCATCCACAATATAGAGACCTGTCTGATTGTGGATGCTGAACTTCTCTTTAGCTGTAAATACACAAACAGAGGCCATATGGGTCAATAATGGACACTTTATCTTGTATCTTGATTTACATTTAATGACATTTTCCGAACATTAAAAGGCATTTCAAAATGTTTTATATATAGCTGTTCACGTTGCGTCTGCGGCAACAATTACGGTAGCTTCCACTGATGTTTAATAAACCCATAGGGGCTACATTAATGCATTTGGTCCTGGATCAGACATTTTAATGAGGCTCTGACTACAGAGTAAATCAGACTTTTTTTGTTGTAGTAATAGGGTGAAAGAATACATGCTAAGGTAGCAAACTAGCCCAAAATCTCGAAATTGGCTGGTGCATGAAAAAAATGTTTCCACCTGCCGTTTCGTGCCTTAAGATTTCATACATAATACAAACGGTTATAGGCCTAATCAAGGTATTTCGGTGGTAAATATTAAATGCCACCCGCTTTCCATCATACTGTAATTTGTTACAGTGAATGGCAGAACACTGCAAGGTTTCCCCCAGAAAATGTGTAAGTCAAGGTGGTGGGGTGGGGGGGGGGTGGGTGCTGGTCGCGATTGTTGACGGGGGGGGGGGGGGGTGATTCATTACCGGGAGCTAGTTGATCCGCTAATCAACTAGTCAACACGCCCCCTAAGCGGCCGAGTTCGCGAGGCGGCGCGATTGCACGCGGATCATTCGCGTGCAGTGGACATTGGGCCTTTCACGGCGAATATCGCTAGTATATTTATTTATTTTATTATTATTATTTTTGGAGACGTGACGTTAGTTAAGGCGGCAGCCCTGTGTTGTTAAGGCGGCCGCCTTAGCAGGAAAGCGCTGTGGGAAACCCTGCACTGTTCATTCAATCCAACTCATCTCATGACTTAAGTCTGCGCTATGCTCTCCTTCATACAAAATGGCGGTCACGTTAGCGCTACCACAGAGCTACACTAATAGGCTGCCCTCAAAGATAGATTGCTTGACCTTGGAATTTTAGACTGACTGGAAAATAGGACAATTTACCAATTTTAATTGTAGAGATTAATATAATTTAGGACCTTACCCTGCTCCAGTAATCCTGAGTGGGAGACATCATCAAGTTTTATGTATATTTTACGTCCTTGATACTGCACTTTTAATAACATCTGGAGAGAGAGAGAGAGAGAGAGAGAGAGAGAGAGAGAGAGAGAGAGAGAGAGAGAGAGAGAGAGAGAGAGAGAGAGAGAAAACATTTGCCAGACGTTAGCCTGTACAATTCACAGTAGGCTAGCTAGCTTCGTCAACCTAGTATCTTACAGAAAAAGTAAAACATGAGAATTGAATAATCGAGGGCGAAATCCAACATTTAACAGAAAATAGCTTAGTCAGATTACGGTGCGCTAAACTTTGCTAGTCGATAATGTGTAGGCAGCGCTAGCTACCGTAAACGTTAAGAGCGGGAATTCCTAAACATATCGTTAACCCTGCCCATCATTAGCACAAACGTCAAAATTAAATATGGATAGTGCTTATATGAACTAATATCGACAACATGAAGGAAACAAATCATTGGTCAAACTACATTTTACATTTCCTCTTACCTCGCATGAAGTCAGGCAGCCGAGTGCCTCCTCTGGACTGCCGTGCTGTGCTGATTTGAATCGAGTCAGAGAGACGTAGAACGTTCTAACGGCTCGCGCTTTGACGGTTATAAAAAAAAAAAAAAAATCTTGTTTGAATGAATCTTGTTTTGACAAGCTAACAATAATGGTTCAAAGCTTTAAACAACACCTACAATACTCTGTTTCCCCTGATAGCACTCGTATAGCATATGAACAACAAACCGAGTTGATTAGACATCCAAAAAGTCGTGTAGATAATCTTTATTCACGTTAATATTTCCCAGTAATACACTGCCAAGGTGCCGCCGTCTTACTTCGTTTTTTTATATAACCGTTAGACGACGTGATGACGTAGCATGCGGACCAGATGGACTCAATCAGATTATAAACACCCAGAGAGTTCATGCAGTACAAATAAACTCTGGACCAACACTGAATGAAGAACCAACACCGCTACTACACTCTGACGAGTGTACATAATACTCCGTAATACTCGTAATACTCTACAGTGTAAAAAAATATACTCCAGAACCTCATACTCTGGGAAAATAACACTTTGGCATTTGCTGTGTAGGAGAACCAACAGAGAGCTGAGCTCTGGAGAAACATCTGCTCAGCCTGGAGGATTTACACTGAACCAACAGGAAGGATCATCCAACACACGAAAACATCCAGTTGGATCCATTGACTTGTTTATTACCATTATGCTTTATGAACCAATACAACAGATAATAGTCAATTACATGTACACAATAAACAGGAGTAAAATAATAGAAGTAGCAGACATTACAAATCCTCAACAGGTGTACACATATCTTTAATAACTGAACATGTTGTGCTGCCGTGTTGTTCCCAACACAACACAGGAATCAATATCAGTTTAAAGTCCATCAAACATATTGTAATACTTTTCTTTTTTTGGATTCAACATCAATCAATATTTAAAATACATTTCAAATTAGAAATTCAATCTTTGTGAAAGCTGCTTAGTAAACCCTATGGAAGATCTTAAAGTCACTTCCTTTCATGGTTAAAAATATATCAATAGATTTGATAAAGGCAAAGGTTGTAGCTTGCTCATGAATATTCATTTCTCTGATAGGCTGAGACGCGACCACGCGGGGGTAATCAATACAATAATGAACTGATCATCAACAATAGGTAATCAATACAATAAAGAACTGATCATAAACAATAGGTAATCAATACAAGATCGATTCTCTATTCCTACTTTGGATTGTTTTTGGCTGGTTTACAGCATATATATATATATATATATATATATATATATATATATCATAACCTGATTATATATTATATATATTAACTCGGGCAACAATCGCGTGCACCCCCCCCCCCCCCCACTGATTATATATTACCTTCATTAACAGATGTGTTAATTGTGCGCGACATCATTTTTGCTCGCGATGTTTGGAGGTGAGATGATGATCATAAACTACAACCCACACAGAGACACTGAGAAACCAGGCCAGACCATAAACCCAGGGAGGAGGTCCTCCTGGGTGAATGTGGTCCAGAAGGTGTGGATGTGTGTCAGTGTGTGTGAGGACCCTCCTACACCTGGGGACACTCTGTAGAAGGACAGAGAGCCAGCAGGCCGGTCCAGATACACTCCTACTCTGGTGGAGAAAGGGGGGGGGAGACGGATGGATGTGTAACTACAGTTGTAAAAGGCAGAGTAACCACCATCATAACACTCAAGACTCCAGGACTTGTTGTTCCTTCCAAGCCAGCTGTCATGACCCACTCCTCTCCTTGGGATTCCTCTGTATGTCACTCCTATACCAACACCTCCTCTCCTCTCCACCTCCCAGTAACAGCGGTCAGTCAGACCCTCTCTACACAACACCTGGGGCCAGTAGTCAAATCTCTCTGGGTGGTCAGGATGAGACTGATCCTCTGTAACCCCCATCACCTCCCTGTGGTCCTCAGACAGAGAGAGAAGTCTGAAGGCTGTGTTTGGGTCCAGTGTGAGTCCACAGGCATCTGACGGGAGAACAAGACATGATTAGGGGCTGAAGGTCGGGTCGATTCCCGGGTTTCCGGTCCGGTCCGGTGCACCAGCCTAAACCGGTTTCATTGTAAATAGGCCTTAATAAGGTTGATGATAATAATAATAACAATCATTTTTATAATATAATACACATTAATAACTATTACTAATATTGTTAGTATCATGATTATTATGATACAATTAAGTCTTATAATAATAATAATAATACCTATTGGATTGAGTTATTTTAATGCCCCCTAGTGGAGGTGAGAGTGCAGGTCAGGCTAATGATAATAATAAAGAAATCCAGGATAATTGAGTAAGCGCGGCTTGAACTAGTCTGCTCGGTGCAACCTCGTTTAACCGGTTGCACGTTTGCCGAGCCAGGATAAAAAGGCGCGGCTAAGTCAAGTCAGATGAAGATAGCTGGGATAAGCGGCATACTTGAACAGACCTCGCGTTCGCTCACAGAATCACCGATCGGAACATGGATAAAAGTCGCGTTTCATACGTCACGGCCGCTGAACAGCTCCTTATTGGAAACCCGACCCAAGCCTGACGGGACCCGAGGGGACCCGACGGACCGGGTCGGGTTCGGACAGATATTTAGAAATGATGCTCGGGTTCGGGTCGGGCTCGGTCACGTCTGCGCGATTTGAAATTTGAAATGTAAAACAGCTTATTCTGCATGGTAGCCAATGGGCTGTTTCACATGTTGCAAAGGTTCGATTGTGTGATTAAAATACATTTTATAAATAGGACATAAGCATGTTGCGCTCATCTGTTTGTTGACATTTCCAAATGCGCTGCAGTTGCGTAATAAAGGCGGACTTTCATAAACACAAACGTAAATGTGTCATAGTATGAAAAAATATAGACTTTAACTGTGTTGGCCTGAGTAATAACACTTGAATCAATATATAAAAACAGCCAACAGATTTAAATGAAATGAGAAACGACTAGGCCTATATATATAATATTTTTATTCAGGATAATTAAAATGATGCAACATACTTAGAAAGACCATGCACATGTTGTAAAACACATTAATTCCTCACAGGATTGACGGTGGAAATGTGAATCACTAGGATTAATCTTAGCCTGGCTGTTAGCCTGGTCTGGAGCAGGCTAACTGCGGAGAATAAATCACCATGGTAACTTAGCCGGGTTAAGTTTGAGCTGCTTTCATGCAACCGACTTGAGGCTAAATGCAGGATAACCTAAAACTATAAACATATCCCGGCTTAATCCCTTATCTTGGTTTTGTGCAATACCCCTCAGGTTTTCAATTCAGTCCTAACACACACACACACATCTCCTCATCTCCATCATCTCCGCCTCCATGTTGAAACCACCAAACTGTGAGTGACTTGATGCGCTGCGTTGGAGCTCGCCCTATACTGGCTCAGAAAACACTTTAAGACCACTACACCGTTTATACACGGACCATTCACTGGGATGGTAACAATATTATTAGAAGATACAAATTAATAGTCTAGATGGAAATAGGGGTCCACGCGCACCCCCCGGATTTTTTTATGCCACCTGTTTTTTTTTAATCCTTAAAGTGTCTATTTTCAGAATATGCCAGGTACCAAGCTGAAATAATGTCCAAAAGGCTTCATTTTTAACCCTTCGCTGCACCCGACCGGAACACGAAAAATCTAAAAATGATATAGACAGTGGCATAACATCTGAAGTAAACAACATACAGAGACAAATTAACACATTTTTCCATACAATTCTGACCCCAGGAATGTAATGTAATGGTTATTTTTGACATTTGACAACATATTGACCCTATTTCTAGACAAAAATAGCAAAAAATGGCCAAAGATGTGTAGAGGACCAACTATTTTTTCATTTTCTCAAGCGCATAGGGTGCATTTTTTTCACAACCTGTTATTTCTTTATCATTCAAGTGTCTATTTTAATATTATATTGGGTACCAAGCTGAAATAATGTCCAAAATGCTTTAATTTCAACCCTTTGCACCAAACCTGAAAAATCTAAATATGATATAAAGTGGCATAACTTTTGATGTAAACAACTTACAGAGACAAATGGACACATTTTTCTATATAATTCTGATGCAGGGAAACAGTTATTTGTTATATTTTACAACATCTTGACCATATATGGTCAAAAACTGCAAAAAAGCTCATTTGACAACGTTTTTATTGTAGCAGCCTGAAATAATGTACCAATGGGGGTTATTTTAGCCTTTTACTGCACCTATCTTGAACCTGAAGAAATTGAAAATAGCTTTACTTTTGAAGTAAACAAAATAAAGCAAACTAACTTTAAAAAAAAAAAGTTGACTGAGCATCAACTGGCAGTTTTGGAATGTTGGGGCTTTGTAGTTGGCAGTTGGTGTCCATCGGTTGGTACCTGCAGATCGCCATCTCTCACTGCTCTCTCTTTTGGAACAATTTCAGTAAGTATTTACTATAATTCTATATATGTAACTATATATATATATATATATAACTATAATTAAGATATACCTTTGTAGTCATAACCAGTGTTGTGTGTAACGCGTTACAGTAACGTAACTACTTTTTCGGGTAAAAAGTAGTGTAACGCGTTACTACAGAAAATATGGTAATGAAACGTAGTTCCTTTTTCAGTTGGGCAGAACGTTACTTTTCCCAGGGACAGATTTGACAGTGATACTGCCTCAGCTGCGCGCTTGCGCAATAGTCGCGGGGGCTCATTCCACAGTGAGGCTGCTACTAGCAATAGTGTGAGGTGTACACTGTGCCCTGGCCAGAAACTTTTGTCCACTGCCGTAACCCTCTCCCGGACTCACTCGCTAGCTTTAACCGCTGTTTTTTAATTTTATTTATTAATCCACACTTCCAGACCGTCACCGGGGCTTCAGAGTAATGTGTCCGAGGAGAGTAGCCCTCTCCCGGACACACACGCTAGCTTTTACCGCTGTTTTGTATGGCATGTTTTGTTTTGAGACATATGAGCCATTTTGAGGTTTTCATCATGTTGTCCTAGCCTTGATTTGATACAATTTGCACTATAGCTTTGCACCAATTTCGGTGTAGCCTCTTTAATGTAAGAGTTATGTATTTATGTGTTTTGTGTTCGCCTACATGCCCATAAGATGCTATTTGGTATTATTGTTTGTATTGTTGTTTTCTTCAACAAGTGCTCTGTGGTATTTTTTATAATAAAGAGCACAAAAGAAATACCTGTTATGTCCTCCATAGTAGAACTTTATGTAGGCCTATACACATTTAGGAAATGAGGTAGGGTTCTGCCCAAAGTCGAGCACCATAAAAGTAACGTAAAAGTAACGAGTAACGTAAAAAGTTACTTTCCATAGAGGGTAACTAAGTAAAGTAAGGGATTACTTTTTTTAAGAAGTAACGAGTAACGAGCAAACACTACTTTTTAAAAGTAACTTCCCCAACACTGGTCATAACTTTTCAGTAGTTGTTACTATAGTCACAGGCTTTTGGAAATCGAATCTGTATTCTTGACTAGTAGTGTTGGTAGCTTAGTTGGTGGCTAGCTAAAGTTTTTGTTTTATTTTCAGGCTCATTACTTCATATATATACTTACCATGGAGAAAATGAAACATTGTAACACAGCTGAAGTGCCTCCAAAGAGGATTTGTTCCCTAACATGTAATTTACATGTCTCAACTCTTTCTGAGTATGGTAATTTTACCACGCTCAACACATGCAAGGGGGGGGGGCAAAGCAAGAAGCTATCATATCTACACACATATACACACGTATCCGAGATATGAGACTCTGTGAAGCAGCCAGTTCACCATACCGCATGACGGATATTTGTGAACAGATTCCATTAACATTAGAGGACTTGCCTTTGGATACAATGGCTATCACCAAAACTGCTATAAAAGCTTTACAGGGAAAATAGATTGTTTACAAGTGTCAAAGGCTTCTACATCTGGTGAATCATCATTGAAAAAGGACTCTCTGCGCCATCTCAAATCTCTGACAATTCAATTTGAAGGAGCTCCAAGAAGGTGTTCCTTCTTGTTTCCCAATCAGTGCATTTTCTGTGACAAAGCAAAATCCAAGTTCAAAGGCAAGACTGAAGAGCTTACCAAGTTTCAGAGTTGGAAACACAAGGAACCAGCCTGGAAAGTTATTGAACCTAGGGCACAGGAATTAAAGAAAGAGGCTCTTTATCGCAAGGTGCAGGGCAAGGACCTCTTTGCAATGGAAGCTAAGTATCATCCATCATTCATCAAGTACCAAAACCATGAGCGTGGAAGGGAGAGGGCAGAAAAGGCAACAGACAACATTGACAGCCTGCAGGCCCAGAAGATAGCAGCATATAACAAGTTGTATTGTGTGGTAAAGAATTACATTCTTAGGAATGTGATTGAATGCAAAGAGGTTGTCCAGCTAAGATCCATGTGCAACTTGTACATGAAGACATTGGACTAGGACTGTACCAGCCCGTTTAAAGGCAAAGGAAAGGTGAATCCTCTGAAAAAGCTACGACAGCATCCTAAGCTCCAAAATGCTTTCAGGCAGCTTGGTGCAGACTGGCTGGTCACGGATGAGCTGCAACGGGAGATGGAGAGTTTCACATGCATCATGTATGGTCAAGCAAGGATGACATCAGTTGATGCAGTACGAGCCAAGATGCTGAGGAAAATGGTCGGTGCTGACAAAGTCCATCCATCCATCTTCTTTGCCGCTTATCCGGGGTCGGGTCATGGGGGCAGCAGCCTAAGCAGGGAAGCCCAGACTTCCCTCTCCCCAGCCACTTCGTCTAGCTCTTCCTGGGGGATCCCGAGGCGTTTCCAGGCCAGCCGAGAGACATAGTCTCTCCAGCGTGTCCTGGGTCTTCCCCGGGGTCTCCTACCAGTGGGACGTGCCCTGAACACCTCACCAGGGAGGCGTCCGGGAGGCATCCTAACTAGATGCCTGAGCCACCTCATCTGGCTCCTCTCAACACAGAGGAGTATCGGGTCTACTCCGAGTTACTCCCGGATGACCGAGCTTCTCACCCTATCTCTAAGGGAGAGCCCAGCCACCCTGCGGAGGAAGCTCATTTCGTCCGCTTGCACCCGCGATCTTATTCTTTCGGTCACTACCCAAAGCTCATGACCATAGGACCATAGGTGAGGGAACGAAGATCGACTGGTAAATCGAGAGCTTTGCCTTTCGGCTCAGCTCCCTCTTCACCACGACGGATCCGTGCAGAGTCCGCATTACTGCAGACGCCACACCGATCCGCCTGTCGATCACCCGCCCCGGAGAGTGCACTCCATCCTTGTCCAGTTGAGAACCATGGACTCAGATTTGGAGGTGCTGATTCTCATCCCGGCCGCTTTACACTCGGCTGCAAACCGGTCCAGCGAGAGTTGGAGGTCAGATGGAGCCAACAGGACCACATCATCCGCAAAAAGCAGTGACCCAATCCTGAGGTCACCAAACCGGACCCCCTCAACACCCTGGCTGCGCCTAGAAATCCTGTCCATAAAAATTATGAACAGGATCGGTGACAAAGGGCAGCCCTGGCGGAGTCCAACCCTCACTGGAAACATGTCCGACTTATTACCGGCAATGCGGACCAAGCTCTGACACCGGGCATACAGGGAACGGACAGCCCGTATCAGGGGGTCCGATACCCCGTATTCCCGGAGAACCCCCCACAGGGCTTCCCGAGCGACATGGTCGAATGCCTTCTCCAAGTCCACAAAACACATGTGGACTGGTTGGGCAAACTCCCATGCACCCTCAACGATCCTGCAGAGGGTGTAGAGCTGGTCCACTGTTCCACGACCTGGACGAAAACCACATTGCTCCTCCTGAATCCGAGATTCGACTATCCGACAGACCCTCCTTTCCAGCACCCCCGAATAGACCTTACCAGGAAGGCTGAGGAGTGTGATCCCCCTATAGTTGGAACACACTCTCCGGTCCCCCTTCTTTAAAAGAGGGACCACCACCCCGGTCTGCCAATCCAGAGGCACTGCCCCCGATGTCCACGCGATGCTGCAGAGTCCTGTCAACCATGACAGCCCCACAACATCCATGGCCTTAAGGAACTCCGGGCGGAACTCATCCACCCCCGGGGCCCTGCCACCAAGGAGCTTCCTGACCACCTCGCCGACCTCAGCCCCAGAGATAGGAGAGCCCACACCCGAGTCCCCAGGCCCTGCTTCCTTACCGGAAGGTGTGTCGGTGGGATTAAGGAGGTCTTCGAAGTATTCCTTCCACCGATCCACAACGTCCCAAGTCGAGGTCAGCAGCGCACCGTCTCCACCATACACAGTGTTGACGATACACTGCTACCCCCTCCTGAGACGCCGGATGGTGGTCCAGAACCTCTTCGAAGCCGTCCGGAAGTCGTTCTTCATAGCCTCACCGAACTCCTCCCATGTCCGGGTTTTTGCCTCAGTAACCGCCACAGCTGCGCTCCGCTTGGCCTGCCGGTACTTGCCTGCTGCCTCCGGAGTCCCACAGGCCAAAAATGTCCTATAGGACTCCTTCAGTTTGACGGCATCCCTCACCGCAGTGGGTTCGGGAATTGCCGCCACGGCAGGCACCGACCACCTTGCGGCCACAGCTCCGGTCGGCCGCCTTAACAATGGAGGCGCGGAACATGGCCCACTCGGACTCAATGTCCCTTGCCTCCCCCAGTACATGGTCAAAGCTCTCCCGGAGGTGGGAGACGTTCCCAGCAGACCCTCACAATACGTTTGGGTCTGCCAGGTCTGACCGGCATCCTCCCCCACCATCGTAGCCAACTCACCACCAGGTGGTGATGTTGACAGCTCCGCCCCTCTCTTCGCTCGAGTGTCCAAGACATGTGGCCGCAAGTCCAACAACACGACTATAAAGTCAATCATCGAACTGCGGCCTAGGGTGTCCTGGTGCCAAGTGCACATATGGACACCCTTATGCTTGAACATGGTGTTTGTTATGGACAATAACAATGCACTGAACACCACTCGGGTTCAGATCGGGGGGGGTGGGGGCGTTCCTCCCAATCACACCCCTCAGGTCTCACTGTTGCTGCCAATGTGAGTGTTGAAGTCCCCCAGCAGAACGAGTGAATCCCCAGAGGGAGCACTTTCCAGCACCCCCTCCAAGGAGTCCAAAAAGGGTGGATACTCTGAGCTGCTGTTTGGACCATAGGCACAAACAACAGTCAGGATCCGTCCCCCCACCCAAAGGCAGAGGGAGGCTACCCTCTCGTCTACCGGGGTGAACTCCAACATACAGGCACCAAGTCAGGGGGCAGTAAGTATTGCCACCCCTGCCCGGCGCCTCTCACCAGTGGCAACTCCAGAGTGGAAGAGAGTCCAACCCCTCTTGAGAAGACTGGTTCCAGAGCCCTTGCTATGCGTCGAGGTGAGGCCGACTATATCTAGCCGGAACTTCTCAACCTTGCGCACCAGCTCAGGCTCCTTCCCCACCAGAGAGGTGACGTTCCACATCCCTAGAGCTAGCTTCTGCAGCCGAGGATCGGACCGCCAAGGTCCCCGCCTTCGGCCGCTGCCCAGCTCACACTGCACCCGACCCCTTTGGCCCCTCCCGCTGGTGGTGAGTCTGCATGAAGGGGGTCCCACGTCTTCGCTTCGGTCTGTGCCCGGCCGGGCCCCATGGGTATATGCCCGGCCACCAGGCGCTCGGCCCCGAGCCCCACCCCCAGGCCTGGCTCCAGGGGGGTGCCCCGGTGACCCACGTCCGGGCGAGGGACACGTAAGACCAATTATTTTGTTCATCATAAGGGTCTGACAAAGTCCTGGACTCAAAATCAAAAGTAGACCTGGAACGCCTGCCACCCCCCAAAGTCTGTCTCATCCCACATGTGCAAAGGGCCAACTACAGAGTGGCCTGCTACAAGAGAGCAGACGAGGAAATAATAGAGTCCCAAACCATATCCAGGCATGGGCTGGGAGAAGACAGGAGAGGAGGAGGTGTTGGAACCTGTCTGGACAATTGGACCCATCCTCCCGCCTTCTCTTGTTGAGGTGCTGGCTCAAAGAGCATAGTCAGAAGAGCAGGCAGCTCTTGACAAGGTAGCGGATTCCAACAATGAAGAGGATGGAGAGTATGAACAAAATGATGAGGATGAAGAGCTGGAAGAAATAGACTTAGAAGATCTCTTCAGTGATGATTAGGAAGATGAGTAGTATAGGTCAACTTTTATTATTTATTTATTATTTATTATTTTAGTATTTATATGAATTAATATTTGCCAAATCAGCATTTTTTGCCGTTTTTTGGCCATAAATAATTTTTAAAAAAACAGAGTCAATAATATTATAATGACATATTATGTTGTCAAATGTCAACAATAACATTCCATTAAATTCCTGGGGTCAGAATTATATCGAAAAATGTGTCCATTTGTCTCTGTAAGTTGTTTACATCAAAAGTTATGCCACTTTATATCATATTTAGATTTTTCGGGTTTGGTGCAAAGGGTTGAAATTAAAGCATTTTGGACATTATTTCAGCTTGGTACCCAATATAATATTAAAATAGACACTTGAATGATAAAGAAATAACCAGTTGTGAAAACAAATGCACCCTATGTGCTTGAGAAAATGAAAAAATAGTTGGTCCTCTACACATCTTTGGCCATTTTTTGCTATTTTTGTCTAGAAACAGGGTCAATATGTTGTCAAATGTCAAAAATAACCATTACATTACATTCCTGGGGTCAGAATTGTATGGAAAAATGTGTTCATTTGTCTCTGTATGTTGTTTACTTCAAATGCTATGCCACTGTCTATATCATTTTTAGATTTTTCGTGTTCCGGTCGGGTGCAGCGAAGGGTTAAAAATGAAGCCTTTTGGACATTATTTCAGCTTGGTACCTGGCATATTCTGAAAATAGACACTTTAAGGATAAAAAAAAACCAGGTGGCATAAAAAAATCCGGGGGGTGCGCGTGGACCCCTATTTCCATCTAGACCAGCGGTTCCCAAACTTTTTTTCCTGCGCACCCCCTTCTACATCCCAACCGGGTTGGCGCACCCCCAATCCCCACCGCAAAAAAAAAAAAAAAACGCAACAAAGCTTTGTTTTATCGCCATATAAAGACATGTTTAATCATGCGCAAATAACCAGAACACGCATGACAATAACACCATCAACAAAGTTTCAATATAATGCAACAAATCTACGCACAAGCTTCCACTTTTAAGAGGATGAGTGACAGACACGGCTCAGTGACAGAAAGTAGGCCTACGGTTATTTTCAGCTGCGTAAAAGAAAAATTGCAGCAATAGGCCTATTAAATGACCGTGGACCTCAGGGACGGACTGGCCATCGGGCCGGTCCAGGTCTTTTCTGGGCCGGTCCAGCCCCCCCCCCGTCAACAATCGCGCAGTACCCCCCCCCTCCCACCCCGTCAACAATCGCGCAGTACCCCCCCCTCCCACCCCGTCAACAATCGCGCAGCAGCAGCCCCCCCGTCAACAATCGCGCAGCAGCATTATAACACAATGGTTATGGAAAATACAACGCCAGTACATTGAATTAAATTGCAATGAAGTTACAAACAATCCGCAACATTATGAGAATAGGCTCCGAAACAGATAAACAGGGGGACAGGATCCCACCTCGGCCGGCGCGCGCCGGCCCTCACTTTCATTGCGCCGCGGGGTTTCGTAGGACCCTCTGACTCGCGCGTGCGTAGACTCCTTGGTCCGTGTTTCAAGACGGGTCGGGTGGGTAGCCGACATCGCCGCCGACCCCTTGCGCCAGTTGTACGTGAGCCGGATCCCCGCCCTGAACGACGCGACGCGGTTGGGACGCACTGTCCCGGTCGACAGTCACGCCGGGGGCGAGGGGGCCCCGTCCCCGACCCCCGTGAGGGGGGAGGAAGGCGCAGCGAGATACTGCGTCCGCGGCCCCGGGAAGCCCCCGAACCCTTCCAAGCCGACCCAGAGCCCGTCGCGGCGCAGCGCCGCGGAGGAAAATAAGAACGTTGCTATCAAAAACTAAGAAATTATAGTTTTTTATTTAAAATAAAAGGGATTACAAAGGAAATGTTTACTGTTCATGTTTTTTTATTGTATGGAAAAATCCCACTTAAAAAACAGCACTGTAATTGTGTAATATTACACCAGACCGCCATTACATTTTTCCTCTCGCGCACCCCCTGGTCGTAGCTTGCGCACCCCTAGGGGTGCGCGCACCACACTTTGGGAATGCCTGATCTAGACTATTAAGTCTTAATGAACGGACGTCACCTACTGCTGTGTGGATGGATGTGGTGGAATATATGAACTATACACCACAAAAACTATATGAGCTTCTATAATATACTATACAAAAGTATGTGCATAAATTAAGTCTTTGCATAAAGTCTGGTCTATAAATGGCTCCCTTCCTCTCTCCAATTAAAAGGTGTTCAGTTAGTAGCATTGGCATCTCCACTGTATCCAGGAAGTGTGGAGGCCATGCATCTCCTCACTTCTTTCTTGTGCAGATCCCTTAGTTGTCTTGCGTCCTTGCAGACATGTCCACTTCCCCCCTTAGTGTAATGCTAATGAACCTGGTCTTGGCCATGGCCAGGGGCCTCATTTATAAACCTCTGCGTGAAACCCTCCGTAGAACATTGCGTACGCCCAAACCTCAGAATGTGCGTACGCACAAAAACATTCCGATTTATAAAACCTTGCTGCGCACACCGGTACGCACTCTTCTCGTTATAAATACCAACGTGCGTCTAATTTGGCGTGCGTGCACGAGCGCTCTGCTCCTCCCAAGTCCATCCCTTAATAGTCCTCAGGGGCGGACTGGCCATCTGTGAGTTCTGGAGAAGTCCAGAACGGCCGTGTGGGTCTACGGCCGTCGGCCGTCGGCCCTTTATTTTTTTCGATTTTTTGTAAATTATTTTTGAAGAACCCCGTCAACAATCGCGCAGCTCCCCCCCCCCCCCGTCAACAATCGCGCAGCACCCCCCCCCCCCCCCCCCCCCCCCCCCCCGCCCCCCGTCAACAATCGCGCAACTCCAAGGCCGGTCCAGGACAAAATTGACAGGGCCGATTTTTGTTCCCAGTCCGCCCCTGATAGTCCTTAAAAGGTCAATGCTAATTAATCACTTAATATTTATAAGTAGGAAGGAGCCTTTTCTGACCAATCATTAGACGGAAAAATGGATGCACCATTTAAAAAGAGCGGTTTTCGGATTCGGAGATCGAAGTGCTTCTAAATTGACCAACGCAAGTCTATTTTGTGGCTTATTTATCAAGCTCATTATTTAAATGTTTAAGTGATACAGTTGGTCTGGCCGAGGATTGTGATTTGAAAGGGCTGTAGTGTGTTGAACATAATTTTGCTTTAATTCATATTTCATAATGGGTGCTTTTCATAAAATAAATATATAAATTAATAAATAACTCATATGCGGTGCGCAATATGCGTTGGGTCCGCAATGAGCTCCGGGGGTTACAGCATCTTCTTCTTCTTTTGGCGTTATTGGCGGTTTGCAAACACATATAGTGCATTACCGCCGCTTCTTCCTGTGGTCGTCTCCGGAGTTCACTGTTTGAAAAACGTTGCGGGAGCTTTACTCCAGGGTGAAAGGATGCGTAAAACGGCGCACTCTTTTCCGCAAGGTTTTTTTCTATAAATCACGACGTTGGCGGTGAAAGATGCGTACGCACATTTCATCCCTGTTTCCGCAACATTTTCGTGCGCAGAGACCTTTATAAATGAGGCCCCAGGTCACTCCCCTCACCTTGTCTCCCTTGTTGTTACTGCCCACGATGTGAAAGTGTCCCTCTAAGAGTCATGTCCACCCATTGTCTCTCTGAAGAGGTTTGGTTAATGCTCCCATGTCTTCCAATGAGCATTACTTAAATCAAATACTTTGTTGACAAGAAGTGTCCTAAAATAAATGATTAATCATCAAAATAAATGACTCTTCATCAGTGAACTGTCCATCTAAATAGTTTGTGTGTGTTGTGATGAATCAAACTAAACAGACACTTACACTTCTGTACACCTGGTTTCAGCCTCCCCACTCCACCATGCTCCACACTGGGGGGGGAAACACAGTGAGAGCAGCATGTTGGCTTTAAACATGGAAACATTCACCTTCATCATCTGCTGGATCATCACTTTCTACACAACATGAGTTACAGTTACACTTCATCTAGCAGGCGGTTGAATCCTTGGAGGAGACATTGTCTCAATGAGTGGTGAGCTGTCCTCTCCATACCTGAGAGTGTCCAGTCTCCAGCCTGGATCCTCCAGTCCAGCAGAGAGCAGAGAGTCTCCTGCAGGGTGATTGTAGCTCAGGTCCAGCTCTCTCAGATGGGAGGGGTTGGAGCTCAGAGCTGAGGCCAGAGAAGCACAGCCTTCCTGTGACACCATGCACCCAGACAACCTACACACACATATACACACACACACACACACACACACACACACACACACACACACACACACACACACACACACACACACACACACAATTATTCTTACGAATGATTTCTAACTTTATTGGATGTAAATCTGTTAAAGGTCTTCTGATAAGGAGCCTTGTGGTGGGACTGTTTGCACATTGAGTCCAACTGACCTGAGAGTCTCCAGTCTGCAGTGTGGACTCCCCAGTCCAGCAGAGAGCAGCTCCACTCCTGAATCCTGCAGATCATTGTTACTCAGGTCCAGCTCTCTCAGACTAGAGGAGGTGGAGCTGAGAACTGATGCCAGAGCTTCACAGCATCTCTCTGACAGATTACAGCCATTCAGCCTTTATTGAACAATAGATACAAACATGTTAGATTCCTAAACTTTTCAAATGTTCAACATATACATTTGTATAAAGCAAAGCTAAATAATTAACATAAATTCTCACTTCTTCATTCATTTAAATCAACTCCTACATGTAGACCCTGTAATGTCCAGTAAACTGTGTTATTTAATGTAATCTCATTGAACACACCATGTCATGGATTTGACTTTCAAATACAAAACAGATTATAGTTAATTATTGCTATTAGTGGACCTACAGAGATGTTTTGGAGGCTTTGACCACTGGCAGCAGCCTCAGAAGAGCCTCCTCTGAAGCAGAGTATTTCTTCAGGTCAAACACGTCCAGCTCCTCTTCTGATGTCAGTAAGATGAAGCCCAGAGCTGACCACTGACCAGGGGAGACAGATTTTTTGGAGAGACTTCCTGATCTCAGGTACTGTTGGATCTGCTCCACTAGAGAACGGTCATTCAGCTCATTCAGACAGTGGAACAGATTGATGCTTCTCTCTGGAGAGAGATCTCCACTTATCTTCTCCTTGATGTAGCCGACTGTTCTCTGACTGGTCTGTGAGCTTCTTCCTGTCTGTCCGAGTAAACCTCTTAGGAGAATCTGATTGGTCTCCAGAGAGAGGCCCAGGAGGAAGCGGAGGAACAAGTCCAGGTGTCCGTTCTCACTCAGTAAGGCCTTGTCCACAGCACTCTGGTAGAGGAGGAGTTCATCTTCCCCAGAGGTTGGTTGTTCTTCTGAGAGCAGATTAACACCAGTGTTTTTGAAGGACAGAAAGACATGAAGGGCAGCCAGAAACTCCTGAAAGCTCAGATGGACAAAGCAGAAGACCTTGTCCCGGTACAGCCCACACTCCTCTTTAAAGATCTGGGTGAACACTCCTGAGTACACTGAGGCGGCTCTGATATCGATGCCACACTCTGCCAGGTCGGCCTCGTAGAAGATCAGGTTGCCTTTCTCCAGCTGGTTAAAAGCCAGTTTTCCCAGAGAAACAATGATCTTCTTGCTCTCTGGACTCCAGTGTGGATATGTTTCAGCTCTCCCATGATACTTCCTGTCCCCCTGTATGGACTGAACCCTCAGGAAGTGGATGTACATCTGAGTCAAAGTGTTGGGCATCTCTTCTCCACTCTGGGATGTTGTGAAGAAGTCCTCCATAACTGTAGCAGAGATCCAACAGAAGACTGGGATGTGACACATGATGTGGAGGCTTCGAGATGTCTTGACGTGGGAGATGATTTTCCTGGCCAGCGTCTTATCTCTGAATCTCTTCCTGAAGTACTCCTCCTTCTGTGGGTCGGTGAACCCTCTCACCTCTGTCACCATGCCAACACACTCAGCAGGGATCTGATTGGCTGCCGCAGGGCGTGTGGTTATCCAGATGCGAGCAGAGGGAAGCAGGTCGCCCCTGATGAGGTTTGTCAGCAGCACGTCCACCGAGGTGGGCGCTGTGACATCAGTCCAGATCCGGTTCTTCTGGAAGTCCAGAGGAAGTCGACACTCATCCAGACCATCCAAGATGAAGACAACTTGGAACCGGTCGTATCTGCAGATTCCTGCTTCTTTGGTGTCAATAAAGAAGTGATGAAGAAGTCCCACCAAGCTGAACTCTTTCCCTTTCAGTAAATTCAGCTCTCTGAAGGTGAAGGGAAATGTGAAGTGTATGTCCTGGTTGGCTTTGCCTTCAGCCCAGTCCAGAGTGAACTTGTGTGTTAAGATGGTTTTACCGATGCCGGCCACTCCAGTTGTCATTATGGTTCTGATTGTTTGATCTTGTCCAGGTAAGGGTTTCAAGATGTCTTCACAGTTGATTGGTGTTTCCTCCTTGGCTGGTTTCCTGGAAGCTGTTTCAATCAGTCTGACCTCATGTTCCTGGTTGACGTCTCCACTGTGTCCCTCTGTGATGAAGATCTCTGTGTAGATCTCATTCAGATCTGTTGCTTGTCCTGCTTTAGGGACTCCTTCAAACACACGCTGGGTCTTCTCCTTCAGATGAGACTTGAGTTCACGTTGGCACTCGACAGCAAAATGTTCTGAATGAAGAAACAACAGAAGTCATCAGTCAGGATGTTAATGTGAGCGGCTCCAACTCATTGCTTTACTGTTGGCTAAACGAGTAATCAATCAAAAAATGATCAGTGTTTTAGCAACATCACCATCAGATCCAAAGGTGTGTACAGTTTTGAATCTAAAAATTGACAGAAACATATCCCCCATTATGTAATTTAGTCTGTGCTTTATATTTAAGCTGTGAAAATATGAGTCTATTACTGGGTTTTTTTCAAGAGAGTTTTGCTGATGTGTTTCAAAATAAGAGTCTCTTACTGCTCTGCAGAAAGTCGGCCAGCTCCTCCTGCTTCAACTGCTTCAGGCAGAGCACTGTGATGTCTACCACTCCGTCTATGGCGCGCCTCCTCTGCTCCTCTTCCTCACCATCCAACACCTCCTTGTCCTCCTCCCTCTGCGTCTCTGAGCATTGTGGGTAATCTGGGAAGTGAGCCCTCCAGAGCTTCTTCAGCTCCTTGTCTAGAAAAGCGCGTGCGTCCTCCTCAGCCCTCTGGAGCAGAACAAACATCAATGAGAACTTGACTCTGAACTCACTGAGGACATCAGAAGCATCTGTCCTAGATTCACGTCCCGCTGGTCTACAGAGGGAAGCCTGGAGACCATCAGCACCACAAGAGATGCTTTCTAATGTTCATGTAGCGCTGGAGTCAAATGTCTTGTTGGACCTTTACACACCTGGATCAGCTCTGTTGGATACTGCTGTACAGACTGAGCACTGGTAACCTTTGACCTCTCCTGGTGTTGTCTGTGGAGAACACACACACACACACACACACACTTGTAAATACTGCTTAATGGGGAGTCTGAAGGTCCAGAACTATTTAGTTTCTCCTGACTTGTTACGTCTGATAAGTACAGTCTGATGTTCTGGTCTGTTTTCTGATCTGTTTGAAGCTCCTCCCTCTTCTTACTCGAGGGGCGTCCATCTTTAAATTGAGGAGATGATTCATAGGGCTGAGCCGACTATTTCAATATTCTGATATAAGTTCATTTGCTCGGTGTTCGAATCTCAATTCACGATTTGAATGCTTTGTTTATTTTTTTAGGAAAAAGACACCTGGGGGCAATTGCTCTGTCAGTTAGCATTGCGTTAGCTGTGCTGCGGTTTAAAACCGTACTCCGGAAACCGGAGGTTTTGGAGTTTAACTCGCAGCTGCGCACAAAGTTAAACCTGATTGCTCTACTGACCGACACAGGGTCAGCTGATTCCTAGTTAAACTCGGGTTAAACCGCAAGTACTCTGATTTCTCGTTATACTCCAGCAGATGCAGTCTTAACTTAATGTTGGATGCATTTTGTGCTAATTACCAACAAAAACTTAATGGGAATGTAAAGTGAACTTTAATATAATAAAACGCAAATAATGTTGAAATATATTATGAAATAGTCTAGCCTACTTTTTGTGGAAATCTGAGTCTGGAATCTGAATCTGCCCTCACCTACGTCAATCAATCAATTACTTGTGTCCCCCCCCCCGTCAACAACCGCGCCGCACCAGGGGGGCGCCCCCGTCAACAACCGCGCACCACGTAATATTTATGGGGGGCGCCAAAATTGTTGCTGCATACCCCCCTGACACTGGGTAGTTGCACCCCTGGAGAGGGTAGTTAGGATGAACATGTCTCGGACAGAGAACTATAACGAGGAGCAGAAGTTATATTTATTGAACTGCATTCGAGGTGTTGTGGACACGGTGGAAGAGGAAAGACACCACCACCACGCTCCGAAGAAAGTCTGTTTGGGATGATCTCTCCAACACATGTAACAGTAGATCTCAGCAGAAGACCGAGCAGCGACACATTTAAATAACTTATGGAAGCGCTTGAAAGTTGAAGCGCGTAATGCTATTGCTGAGCGCAGTGGCGCAAAAAGTGGGTATGCGCTGTATGCGGCGCATACGGGCGCCGCACCAGGGGGGCGCCAAAGGGGGGCGCCAAAGGGGGGCGCCACCCCCCCCCCCCCCCCCCCAACAACCGCGCAGCAGCACCCCCCCGCTCAACAATCGCGCACCCCCCCCCCGGTTAACAATCGCGCAACCCGTAATATCTATGGGGGGGCGCCAAAATTGTTGTTGCATACCCCCCTGACTCTGGGTAGTTGCACCCCTGGCTGAGCGGACGCACGACCGAGACCTGAGCCCCGTGAGCCGTGAAATATCACTGCTCATTCCAAGTCGACTATGTCCAATATTGTTATTGTACTGAAGGCCTATCTGGCGTAATAAGTGTAAATGTATCATACATTATTATTAATACTACTAATAATAATTAATAAAACTAATTCTGTGTGTGTCGGTTATAATGGAGCCTTGTTTCATCCTGCAAACTGGTTTAGTCTCCTCTAAAACCATGTCCGTTTCGAGACTAGACTAACACGCACTAAATACGCCTCTAGTGTCTGATGTGAATTTCTCTGAAGACACAGCAGTGGAGATCAGAACGCAGCTGCAGGTTAAACCACAGGTACATACGCACATAGGCGTCGATTACGGTGGGGACGGGGGGGACATGTCCCCACCACTATTTATAATTTGAATGTTGTCCCCACCACTTTTAAAAATGTGCAACCCAATTGCGACCGAAAAAATCCCCACATACTCAACCGCAGCCCGTTCTCATCCCAACTACAGCGTCCGCTCGCAGAGCAGAGTCTACAGCGTCCATTCACTCCAATAATAACCCGGTCACGGTGATAGATTACCCTAACCCTAACCATAACCCTAACCATAACCCTTTTTGGAGTGAATTGTTTCACAGTCGACTGCGGACGCTGTAGACTCTGCTCGTCTCTTACCACCGCGAACGGGTTTATGAAAACCCACAGATCGTTTCACACAGACACGGGAGGGTACCTTGGCATCAGTATCAGACGTCTAGGAGCGTGACAAATCGTTGGTATATTACGAGTTGGGATGAGAACGGGTTGTCTGCCGAAACCGTCAAGTCTAAATCATGCGATAGGCGCACGATGACATCCTCACAGCATGCACACGGGCTGTGTGTGGACTCGGGTCTGCGGCTGAGTCCGCGGCCGGGTCCGCGGGTCCGGTGCTGGGTCCGCGGCTGGCGGGTCCGGTGCTCCCGTTGACAATCGCGCCCCCCCCCCCCCCCTTGACAATCGAGCCGAATGTAGAGCATATTGTAATGCAGCGTTGAATGGATGAATAGCTTACATAAGGGTCCCCAGCACTTTTCAAACCACACTCAAGCTTATGTTTATTGTCCCCACCACTTCTAAAACCAAACTGACGCCACTGCATACGCAACCCAGTCTCATACAAAAACGTATCCTGGCTACGTTGGTCCAAAGTGCAAAACGTAGAGGGGTTACAATAACGGCCCTCAAATTGTATGACTGTTACGTTTTTTCTGCCTATTCTTTCCTATGGTGTTGCGTCCAAGTCACGTGACTTTCAAGATTCCGGCTGCGAGAACAAAAAACATGGCGGACATTTCTCTTATTTTTAGTGAGAAAATCTATATTTTGAGTTAGTTTCTGCATACAAATGCGTTTTGATTACATTTCTAGCGAGAAATATATATTTTACTTTCATAATATCCACTCAGTGAATGTACATAATCACTCGCTTGCTCGTTGTTGCGACGATTTTTCAGATCTCGCCAGAATAACGTTAAACTGACACGTTTTGGTTGCTATGGACGCTGCTGTCGCCTAGCACAGCTGTAGCCCCAGATTCCACACGGGACTCCCTTGTGACGTCACTCGTCACTCGACGTCTGACGGATCAAACCCATAGACATATATACTTGTATATATGTCTGTGGATCAAACCCTCGCCCACTACATGTCTGAGGTTGATTTGCTGATCAACACATTATTCCGTGGCAGCGGGAGAATCTAATGTTGACAAAGTGACGAGTTACGATCGGATGTTTGTCCGCTGTTTAATTGTGATGGTGTGTGGGCATCCGTCCTGTGGTTAGTTATTACTCCTGTATCAGAGCTATAGAGTAAACAACTCTATAAACAACTATGTTTACTCTATAGCTCTGATTCCTGATGACGTCAGGTTGCTAGGGGCTACGGCTGATCAGCCGGAAGTACTGTCCTTACTGTACTATGTTGTAATGTCATAAGTGTTGACAATAAAGTTTGTTAAAAAAAACAACAACAACTATTATTGTCCCACACCACAATGTCCCACAATGTTAACTCCAAACAATTCATGTTTGTCCAATTCATTCATAAGACAAACAAAGCAGCTGGAAACACGTCTAAAAACACTTGAAATAGAATGTAGTCTACAACATCAAATCTCCCTATAATATGAACAAAATATGATCAGGTTATACTTTCTCTCTTGAAAACGGGCAAAACGCTAACCCTCACCCTAACCCGGAAAATGAATTTAAAAAACTACAAACGTTCGGAAAATGCAATACAATGAAGTGTGCGGCGCCATGTTTTTCCGCCATTTTTTTGTAGTTCTAAAATGTTTAGTTAACGTTTTCCCTATTATGTGAAAATGTGTCAAGGAACTTCGCAAGTGAATTATATGTTTTAGGGGCCGAGGAGCACATGTATTTGGTCAGATTTCATTTTTACTATTGTTAATTGGGTGAAATCTGGTTTTGACCTTACCCAGTAGCGCCCCCTGATGGTTTGGCAAAGGCCACAAAGGACATGATAGAAGAAGTCAAGAGCTTTCCAAAAATGTTTTCCCCATGTTTGTATCACATTGTGTTGCTTTTCTGTAAGCCTTTAAAAGAGCCTTAGGTTCAAGGTTCAAAGGGCATTCCTGAGGAGCAGGAACCACCCACAATGTTCACAGTGGCAGATCTGTATTCTGCAGATCAAGACCTTTCCAACGATGTCTTCATTGTCATCCTACGACAAAGTTTCATTTTTATCTTGCTCACTGCCAAGGCACTACTGATGTGTACTTTCTCACAGCCTATAGCTATAGAGCCAAGATGGATAAAATCACTAAAACATATTTTAAGGGATATATAGTGACAAAATGTGTTCAACATATCGATGGTGACCTTATCCTTAGTCATGCTTTTCAATTTGGAGCAGTTTAGACCCCATTTACCCCTTAAACTAGGCCTATCTTTCATATAAATATTTCCATATTACTTAATATGACCATTTATAGCCATTGTGTTCCCTTCCCCAGGGCTGACAGGATTGCCCTGGATGAACCAATAGTATATAATATGGTAATGCGAATGTATGTCTGTGTGCAGTTACATTTTTACACACAGTTGTTTTTAATTGACCAAGATATGAGCTTTTAAAAGCAAGTAGGTATGCAAAGGGCGTTAGAACTACAATTAAAATGGCGGAAAAAAATGGCGCCGCACACTTCATTGTATTGCATTTTCCGAATGTTTGTAGTTTTTTAAATTCATTTTCCGGGTTAGGGTGAGGGTTAGCGTTTTGCCCGTTTTCAAGAGAGAAAGTATAACCTGATCATATTTTGTTCATATTATAGGGAGATTGATGTTGTAAAAATATAAATATAGGCTACATTCTATTTCAAGTGTTTTTAGACGTGTTTCCAGCTGCTTTGTTTGTCTTATGAATGAATTGGACAAACATGAATTGTTTGGAGTTAACATTGTGGGACATTGTGGTGTGGGACAATAATAGTTGTTGTTTTTTTTTTTTTTTTTAACAAACTTTATTGTCAACACTTATGACATTACAACATAGTACAGTAAGGACAGTAGCCTACTTCCGGCTGATCAGCCGTAGTCCCTAGCAACCTGACGTCATCAGGAATCAGAGCTATAGAGTAAACATAGTTGTTTATAGAGTTGTTTACTCTATAGCTCTGATACAGGAGTAATAACTAACCACAGGACGGATGCCCACACACCATCACAATTAAACAGCGGACAAACATCCGATCGTAACTCGTCACTTTGTCAACATTAGTTTCTCCCGCTGCCACGGAATAATGTGTTGATCAGCAAATCAACCTCAGACATGTAGTGGGCGAGGGTTTGATCCACAGACATATATACAAGTATATATGTCTATGGGTTTGATCCGTCAGACGTCGAGTGACGAGTGACGTCACAAGGGAGTCCCGTGTGGAATCTGGGGCTACAGCTGTGCTAGGCGACAGCAGCGTCCATAGCAACCAAAACGTGTCAGTTTAACGTTATTCTGGCGAGATCTGAAAAATCGTCGCAACAACGAGCAAGCGAGTGATTATGTACATTCACTGAGTGGATATTATGAAAGTAAAATATATATTTCTCGCTAGAAATGTAATCAAAACGCATTTGTATGCAGAAACTAACTCAAAATAAGAGAAATGTCCGCCATGTTTTTTGTTCTCGCAGCCGGAATCTTGAAAGTCACGTGACTTGGACGCAACACCATAGGAAAGAATAGGCAGAAAAAACGTAACAGTCATACAATTTGAGGGCCGTTATTGTAACCCCTCTACGTTTTGCACTTTGGACCAACGTAGCCAGGATACGTTTTTGTATGAGACTGGGTTGACATACGACACAGCAATGGAGCTTAAGACGTCACGTGACTTCTTGCGTCACCGACGAGTTTAAAACCGTGTTAAACTCTAAAAAGTGGCTAAGTTAGCGGCAGAGCAATTGCCACCGGCTGTCCAGTATGAGAATCTGATAGACTTCAAACTAACTGGTTGTAAAAGGCCTAATAATAATAATAATAATAATAATAATAATAATAATAATAATAATAATATTTATTAAATGTTCTAGGGTTCTCCATAATATCTTGTTTCCATGGTGATGGTCCCACTAGTCAGTTGCGGCCATAGAAATAAGATGTTGTGGCGAGCAGGGGGTTAATGGTTTGGAAGGGTTTTGGTATGGTAGCTATCTGATAGCGGTGTGTGTGTGTGTGTGTGTGTGTTTGGTAGGGTAGTGAGCTGATAGTGGTGTGTGTGTGTGTGTGGGCTCGGTTTATTATTTATTTTATGGTGAAAGCCCGGTGATCGGCATGTTAAAGTTTCCAATTGTATTAGTGGCAATATTTTAGTTTGTAATGATATATATTATATTTATATCATATCGCTTTCTGGGAAAGTATTTAATTCAAACACCTGTGTGAGCAGGTTTAACATAGACAGATAGTATAGAGATAGGACATTCGATTATTGTATTTCATCATCTCTAACAAATCCTTACCTCTTCTCAACAGACTGATTTCCATCTTTAAACTGAACAGGAGGTTTATCCATAGACCAGTCACTCTTCATGGAGACACAGCTGGGTCCAGGGGAGTCTGCTCTCTCCTGCTGGACTCTTCTAGAAAAACAAGAAGCAGGATTTATGGACATTCGATAGATGCTATATCTTTATAATGTTTGATAAATCCTTACCTCTTCTCAATAGACTGATTTCCATCTTTGAACTTAGAAGGTAGCTCCATAGACCAGTCACTCTTCATGGAGACACAGCTGGGTCCAGGGGAGTCTGCTCTCTCCTGCTGGACTCTTCTAGAAATACAAGAAGCAGGATTTATGGACATTCGATAGATGCTATATCTTTATAATGTTTGATAAATCCTTACCTCTTCTCAATAGACTGATTTCCATCTTTAAACTTATAAGGTATATCCATAGACCAGTCACTCTTCATGGAGACACAGCTGGGTCCAGGGGAGTCTGCTCTCTCCTGCTGCTCTGGGCTTCAACACAACACACACACAGATTGTACTCAGACTAATGATGGTGTGATGATATACAGTATCACTGCTGAGCTCTGAGATGGACAACAGCCACAGACAGTTAGAGATCCTCTTCTTACCTCTTAGCTCTGCTGTGGCGGCCATGTTCCCCAGACAGAGTGGTTTTAGAGGGAGGACCCCCCTCCTCTGTCTCCTCATCCATAGTAGACTGGACACCTGACACACACACTATAGTGGGGGGACAATCACACACACACACACACACACACACACACACACACACACACACACACACACACACACACACACACACACACACACACACACACACACACACACACACACACACACACACACAGTGTAGAGTAAAGTGCTTCCTGGTAATAACAGGTAGTGCCCTGCACGGGCCTATTATCTGGGCCCGAGCCCGGCCCTGGCCCGAGGGGGTGGAGCGCCGGCCCGGCCCGGTCCCACAGGTTTTCAGAATTCTCAGCCCGAACCCGTATCAAGCCCGACTTTTGTTTGTTAACCTCCCATTAACAATGTTTTAGCGTGATAGAACGCTATATTCATTGAGTGCGATCGTAAATTTAATCTCTCGCTCTGAAAATGGGATAACGCTCTGCAGTTAGAAAAAAACAGCATTCTATTTTTCTGTGAATAAACGAACGGTTTCTGACACATCAAAGTGGACATAAAAGAGCAGGTTATAATAGGGGCTCATGTTTCGATCAGCAGCTTGAGAACTCGTTGATATAGGCGCAGTTATAGACCACAAACCTTAACTGAGCACTTTTAATGGCATAATGGCACTTTTGTCAAGCGTTTGAAGCGTTTTTGGTATTGTTTTAAATGATTATTTCGCAGTATTATTTATAACACAGTTTTTTAATTAGCAGGTTTAAAAAAAAAATTAATTCAGTTGAAAAATAAAAGCCCGGCCCTCGGGCTGTCGGGCCCCTAGGGCCCCTCGGGCCTAGGGCTCCAGTGCAGCGCTCTAATAACAGGACGCTATAATAAATGTAATGTGGCTCTGGGATCTCCAAAAGACAGAAGTCACATCTCTACAGAAACTCAACAGCATTTCTAAAAGGTTGGAAACTAACGGACGTAAAAGAGTTGAAAGGGATAAAGAGTCAGTCAACGTTTAGTGTTTAAAACAAGAGAAAGCAGCTGAATGTTGGAGTCTGTAATATAAGGCCTCTAAGTGTCCACATAGAGAGAGTATATGGAGAATATTAGACAGTAAAAGTATAAAGTCTGCTCAACACGACCGTTATTTCCGTGTTGAAAGGCTGTGGAAGTGAAAGTAAAAAAAACAGAACCAGATGGCGAACTATTGGGATATGTTTAGGGCCGTTGTTTTTATTGAAATAAATATGAAATACTTTCCTCAATGTTTATTATCGTGTGCGTTAAAATCTCCAAGATAGTTATAAGAGAGGAAGTCAGCCGTCTTTGTTGTTCAGTGGGTTAAGGACGTTTCAGTTCATTAATATGTTAGTACTTTAATATTTGCAGATAGAGGTGGTATATGAAGAACAATAGTAAAGTGTAGATATAGTAGGAAGCCTACCTTTATGTCCTCCGTGTTACAAGAAGGAGCCGACGGAGTGACGAGAGAGAGGAGGGGAGTGAAGTATTGTTTGGAGACGAGGAAGATGACTTGAGGATAAGATTACGGAACATTACAACCCAGGTATTCCTACACTGCGCACGTAGTGACGTATCACTCCGCACAGGTATAATCTAGTGCCATTTACATATCACAACTCGGTCCAAGGTAATAATTGACCCTCAGCCAGAGTTGGGATGGGGAGTGTGTGCGGTGCGGGTGACAGCTTCAGCTGTTGTGAACGTAAGTAAGCACAACGTTGGCATTCATCACCGACGAGAGGTTTTACATCTCATTACTTTACATGATAGAAAAAATATATATTGTATAAATATATACTAAAACTATAATGACATATGAACGGAGAATATACCCTGGTTTCCTCAACATATTGTTAAACATTATAGAACTAATTAACAATTACTTAAGTGATCAATTACGTAATTGATTATATCTGTGTCACACACACACACACACAACGAGGAAACACACCAAAGAGGAACCAAACCTAAAGTGGATTTAACGCAAAGCGACGGCGGCGCGGAGCAACAATGCCCGTCTCTCTCTAACGAGGCTGAGACAGCGAACAGACAGACAGCTTCCTGTCCAGACTCACGATCATTTATCCCCCCATTAGAGAGAGCACTCTGGGTTTGATTGGTGTAATAAAGGGGATCTACACTCCCACAAAAAGCCACCTGACCCCTGGGAGCCCCCAGGGGCCCATTGATATTCATCATATTCACACACACACACACACACACACACACACACATTG